>RJWJ010011067.1:31218-45589 GCA_004363605.1 Indri indri
GAAATTTAGAATTAGTGGTAGGAAACTCAATAAGCCTTTTCTATTCAATTGACTTTTTAAATTATTTTAAGCCAGGCATGGTGACTCACTCCTGTAATACCAGCATTTTGGGAGGCTGAGGCAGGAGGATTGCTTGAGGCCAGGAGTTCCAGATCAGCCTGGGCAGCATAGTTAAGACCCTGTCTCTATAAGAAATGTGTGTGTGTGTGTGTGTGTGTGTGTGTGTGTGTGTGTGTGTGTGTGTGTATTTTTTTTTAAATGTTACTAGCTGGTATGCATTTTTTTTAGGGAAAACTATACTTACCTTGATTTAATTACTACTAATTTAAAGATTCATATTATAAAAGTCTTCTATAGAGTTCAGGGTATTGCTTATTTATAAAAATTCCATGACCTCCTTCAATATTTTCATAGAAAAGTTTAGCACATTTATGTAGAAAATGTTTCGTTCATTGAAAGTTAAAAAATACACAGTTTTCAAATATATATCCTAATATTTTTCTTAAAATGAGGATTTCTATATTTAATGATATATAATATTTAATATATTTAATGATTTTATATAAAATTGGTATATTTAATAATTTACCCCAAGTTTAATGAAGTTTATAATTTTTATTAAAAGAATCTTCTCAAAATGTTCTAAAATATACATTTAAACTATCAACCAGTCCACTTACTTCTTTACATGTTCTGCCCTTATCCCAAGGGTCTTTGAAAGTTTTACTACTGCTCCACATGTCAGGACCTACAATGTATCCAAACTTAAGCCACCAAATATCAATCCATTGAAGATGTGTGATCAGAGGATGAAGGGAATAATACATTTCCTATCAACTGTTGAGAAAAATCAGCTGAAAAACTGATTTTCAGCCTGATATAATATGAATACAAAACAGTTCCTTCAGCTTTTAATATATCTTTTTTTTTAAGTATCTAGATTTATCTTTAGTTTTAAAAGCAACCATCCACATACATTCAGACATTTATCTAAGAACACAGCTGGCATATAAACGTGCCATGGCTCCAGGTTATAGCAAGTAACTTAGAAAGTAGGCAGTTAATTTACTAATAAAAACTGAAGCACAAATTCACGACGGCCTAGCCTGAAATATCTTGTTTTATCATATTCATGAATTTTGACTATTAAGACATTTTTACTTACTCACATTGGGACATTCTAAATTACACTGTAAATATCATCTCCATGTTTAAATGCACAATTTTAATTTCCAGGGAAAAAATAGATGATAAAAGATGTCTTTGTCACTAACCATTAGAGTTGTGACTATAAAGTACATTTGTGGAATTGGTATCATTACTTTTTTAGCTGTACTACTCCCAATGAAAGCAAAATACTAGTAATGGCTCAATTATTTTTAATTCTTAAAAATTCGAGAACAAAAGGCAAAGGTTAAGTATAAAAATAGTCAAACTTCTTAAAAGATTTAGATGATCCTATCACTGTTTATGATATGAGACTAATATCTCCAATGTAGTAACTGGTACAGGGGAAGAATTCTAAGAGAAATCATTTTAAAAATCTGATAATCAGCTGGGTGTGGTGGCACACACCTGTAGTCCCAGCTACTCGGGAGGCTGAGGCAGAAGGATAGCTTGAGCCCAGGAGTTCAAGGTTATAGTGAGCTATGGTCCTGTCTGTGAATAGCCACTGCACTCCAGCCTGGGCAACACAGCAAGAGATCCATCTCTCAAATTACAAAAAAAAAAATTTGAGAATCAAAATCAGACCCCCATATTCTTATGAATAATAAATATTTTCTGCCAACACTCTTAGCAATAGATATTAAACTCAAAAAGACCTATGCCCCAGGATTTTCCAGGAGATGTAATTTTAAAATTATCCTATTGTTTCTAATACATTTTTATTGTTAGATTCAATGTCTTAATTCAAAATTCAGAAAGATGAAATAATTATTTGAATCATCATCTCAAAAGAAGAAATCTTAATAATCACATAATGTGTTAAGGCTTATTATTAAAAAGCATATATGAACACCATTCTTTGCCTTTATTTGAATAGAGTAACACTTATTGAACACTTATTCTGTGCCTGGTACTGTTGGGAACACTTTATATATATTACATCATTTAATCTTTACAGAATATCTATAATTTATCTACTGTTGTTATTCCCATTTTACAGATGAAGAAACAGAGACAAGGAGAATTAAAGAACTCCCTAGATCATACACTTAATAAGTGGAAGGGCCAACATTTAAACACAGGTAGTCATAAAAAAAAAATAAACACAGTCTGACCTCAGAGTCTGTTATTTATTTTTTATTCTTGTTATTTCTTTTTAAAATAATTTTTCTCTTATCCTTTTAGTTTCTTTTTCTTTTAGATGTATCTTCTGATTATGTAAGATTCTGTGTTCTTAATCACTAGGTTCTTAATCACTAATGGAAAAGGTGGCATACAAAAAGCTAAATAAAGCTAACCAGGAAGAAATAGAGTTTGACTCCATAAGAAATGTGAGACCGGAATATATGTCACATCTCTTCATTTAAAGTGTTTTATTAAACACACACGCATACAAAAACACAAAATTGGAAAGTAGGTATACACAGAGAACATGCACAGAGAGCTTTAGGCAAGTAGAAATTGAAAATCAACAGAATAGTTTCCTTGGTTCAGCAACGACGAGGAAAGCATGCAGGCTAATTTACAAAATACACTGGAGCCTCATCACAGCTCTAACTCCAGGGTCTGTGCTGCTGCTATAGAGGAAACTAAATTATAATTTTCTTTTCCAGTAATTACTACTTCTCAACCGTGTTTCTTCTTCTCTGGGCGCTGTTTTGTGTATGTGAGTTGGGTGGGGTGGTGGAATGTTTTGGGTTGTCAACCACTGGGACAGCTATGGGCATTTAGTACCTGGGGTTCATGGATGTTAAACATCCTGCAATGTTCCACAATGAAGAAAGGCCCTGTCCAAAAGGCCAACAGCACCCCTCAGGACAAAGAATTCCATGTTGGAGAAAGTGTTATTTTAGGACTCTACAGCATTTTTACTTAGGGAACAGAAGAAAGAAGTGAATATGTCACTGGTAGGGAAAAGGAGGAAGAAAATGGGCAGATGCATTTCAAAGGATAGAAAGTTGCAGTTATGTGGGATGAACAAGCCTAGAGATTGCGCGACATGACGACTATCGTTAATAATATTGCATTGTAGTTGGGGATTTTGGTAAGAGTAAATTTCAGGTTCTCTTGTCACACACACAAAGGATAACTATGTGAGATATGATGGATGTATTGATTTACTTAACTATTTCACTATGTATAATATACCAAACAGCATGTTGTATACCTTAAACATATATAATTTTTTACACATGATAGTAGCCAAAAGGCCAGGAAGCAATTATACATACAATTTTTTAAAAGGGAGAAAAAAATATGTCACTAACAAACTTCTATGGCATTCAAGAATTTCATATAAAGGAAATATTAATTAGATAGCATTCCATTATGTTTTATAACTCCTGCTATGTTTGTTTACAGTAAAATTTGTTTATAATGGAAATGTGATAATCATTTAAAAATATTTCTCATACCTCATACTTGATTAGGAAGTTATAGAGGGTCTCAACATCTTGATAATTACTGTTGGGAGCCAAAATTCTAAAAAATAAAATAAAATAAAAACAAAGGAGGAGAAATCATTGATTTAAGAAAAAAGAATACCTTGACCTTTCTCCCAAAACATACTCATACTGTGAGAGGTAACTTATTGTTTAATAAGCTTAAAGGTTTGCAACATTTTTTATCAATTAAAAATTATAAAACCATGAGCTTAATTAAAGAGATCAATTTATTAAAATTGTTCACTTATTTGATACTTACAGCATCAATTAATCAACAACCATAAGAATTCTTACATGTGAAATTACAGTTCACATTTTGAGTTTCAATAATATAAATTTCTAAAAAAATAGAAATGCGAAGTGCATTTACATTCCATATCTTTTAATCTGCAGATAAAGCTTGAAGATTTCCCACAGAAATGTTCAGGCAGTCTAAATGGACAACTGATGAAACTATCAGACACTTAAAAGAAATCCTAATAAAAGACTGTGACCAAATTCAAATAACAATGTTTGAACTATTGTCCTAGCACTCTATGAAAAACCAGTAGTTATCTGACTGTGTCAATTGTTGGAAATAACGCTGATTCATAAAAATAACAATGACAGAAACACAGAAGAAATAAAAATAAAGAAGGCAGGAAAATATTTTTCCTTGTAGCAGTAAAGTATTAATACTCATTTCTTCTCATTTTCCTATACTGAATATTTCTTAGTCATTTAGCATGAACAATTTTTTTCTTTTGGAAAAAAAAAAGAAAAGGAAACCAGTTGTGTCATTATAATACAGTATAGTGGTTCCGAGTACCTCAGTTTGTCTAGCTGTGTGACCTAGGGTGAGTTGTTTAACTTCTATGTGCTTTATTTTCCTTATCTGTTAAATGAGGATAATAGTCCCTCTTTCATAAGGCTATCGAGAGAATTAAATGAGTTATTATCAGAAAAGCCATTTTAACAGTGTTTAGTATATAGCAAGTACTATACAGTGTATGTCAATTATATTAATAACAATAACAACTATCATTATCACCTAATACAAATGCTCCTCAACTTAGCCCCATCATAAGTTGAAAATATCGTAAGCTGAAGTGCATTTTTCAATTTATGATGGGTTTATTGGGAGGAAACTCCACAGTTTGTCAAGGAACATACTGAATGTGTAATCGCTTTCACACCATCATAAAGTCGAAAAATGCTAAATGAAACCATTGTGAATTGGGAACCATCTCTAGTTACAAACCACAAAATAAGTGAATGATGACATAACTAAGAAGAAATCAAGCCAACTCAACTAATTTTTACATTTCTAGTGACTTTTAACTATAACAATGTCTCCAGGTCTTCATGTACTTGCCAATGCTTAATAATGTCAGACTTGAGAATTAACTGATCTCAATAACCTTAACTGTATCTTTAGACTATTTGGCCTTTATTATACTTGTGAGAAAGCTTTTATAAATAATTTTTCAGGACACAGTCAAAATTTTTTTAAATGCTATGCTTCCTTGGAGGGTGCACATAAAGGATATCTTCAATAATATACAAAAATCTGCATCAGAATATCAATTTCATGGAAAAACTTTTTCTCCCAACAAGTAATTTTAAAATACAAAAAGCGGCAGGGCTCATGCCAATAGTCCTAGCACTTTGGAAGGCCAAAGTGGGAGGATCGCTTGAGGCCAGAAGTTGGAGACCAGCCTGAGCTGGAGAGTTGGAGACCCCGCCTCTATCAAAAAACAAAACAAAACAAAACAAAACAAAAAACACTAAAACTCCTAGCCAAAACAAACAAACAAAAAACCCTGAGGATAACACATTGGGGAGGACATAATTTGATTAAAAACATGAAAACAAAGCTATCTAGATAAGTTAAACCAATCCTCTAGAAAGGCAATGGGAAACAAACTAGAGTGTATTCTAATTTTGCAATCTAGTGAAAACAAACTATAAACATTGTGGAATAATTTAGACCTAATCTTTTTTAATGGCTTTAGCAATAATCCAAACTGTCCATAAAAGAGGGTGAGAACAAATTAGACGAAACAAGATGTTTTATATTAAGAGCCTTATAAATTTCAAGTTTCTGATATCACAAAAGAACATACTTAACTAGGGAATGAAATTAACAGTTCTCTGTCCTGAAATCCTTTGTAGAAAAACTAGTTTTAGGGAAATTAGTGATTTATTTATAGCAACAAGTCATAACCAAAGAAATTTTAAAAATTACATTATTCTAGTTTTCCAATTAGCAAAAAATTAACTTTTTTTAACTCCTATGTTGGTTTTATTTTTTAAAAAAGTTTTACTGAAGTATAATTTACATACCATAAAATGCACTCAGTTTAACAATTCGATGATTTTTTAAAATAAATGTACAAATCTATATAAGGATCACCCCAATCCAATTTTAGAACATTTCCTTCACCTAGAAAAGATCCCTTTTGCCCATCTGCAGTGACTTTTTTTTTTTTTTTTTAATTTTTCAAGCCTTCTTCATTCTTCATGCAGCAATTCTTTGTTCTTACCTGCAACCCCAACTCCAGTCAACCACTAACCTACTCTTTGTCTCTACAGAGTTGCATTTTCTGGACTACATTGATTTCTTTGTCTGTAAGTTCTTTCCCTCTTACCCTCACAAAAGTGAAACACCAGCAGATAATGCCTAACCCTCACAATGTATTTGATGAGTAAATAAAAAACTAAAATGCATACTAAAGATGCCCGGATCAGAACAAGAGATCCTCTATTCTCTCATTCAACAAACATTTGAGACCTACTATGAGCCAAGCACTGTTCTAGGCTGTTGGATGCAACAGTGAACAAAAAGACAAAGATCCAGAGTAGACCAAAGCATCACAGTTTCAAAGAGCATATGAAAGAAAAAATTCCTGACCAAGCACAGGGAGATAATGAAAGAAGAAAAATATCTCATTTTTGTCCATTTGGCAGTCTCTTCCCACTTTTCAACTGCTACTTGTAAACAAAATAAGAAACAGAGGAATCTTAAGTTTCTAAGAAAGAAGGCATTTGTTCTAAATCTAAATAGTTGACTATTGCCAAAATATGACAGAATTATATTCTAATGAAGAAAGGTTTATTGGTATGTCAGCATCATTCACAGATATATCACTTTTATAATCAGAATAAAACTATACATGTTATTTTTTGAAACCAGGATGTACATTATAGGATTTGTTATAAAATGTTACTTTGAAAGAATGTTTTGAGGTAAAGTGAGCCCACAATAGACTTAATTAAAAATAGTCTATTAAAATGCACTCAACTTGGAGTTGTATTTAGACTTCATCACATCCAATGAATTCTGAATATAAGAAAATGGAATTTGGCCTGGTATAAAAAATTACAAACTTCCACTCGCTAGAAGTACAGCTTGTTGAAAATACATAAAAATAAAATGGAGAAAAATGGCTTATGGACTTGAATGCCTTAGTAATTCCCCACACAAAAATTCTTGAGAGGTCAACTTTCTCTAAAGTTTTCTCATTCTTTTTCTCTTATACCAGGAGGAAGACAAAAGACTTTCAGAATGAAAGTCCTAAAATTACCCTTCAATGGCAACTTTTTAAAAGAATGATAGAATAAAAGAATTAGCCCTTGGGGAGAATGAAATATTTTTCACAAAATGGCCATTTTTTATTTATGAATATATTCACATTTGTCCTTTCAAGAGAAATTCATAACAATCAGTAAGTATATGCATACCATTTGCTCAAATGCATATTATACTAAGACCTATGGAATAAATAAGAAAATTGTAAGACATAGTTCTTATTTTCAAGTTGTTCATAATCTTGAAATTTCACTCTAGAATTCTGGAATGAGTTTTGGGGAACAGATGTTGAAGCAGAATTTAATCTGAAGCTCATAGGTGAATGTGCTTTGGTTTCCTTTATAATGGCATCGATAATAATACATAATGACTTATTGAACACTTACCTCCCTGAATTTAGTTATGTGACCGTCAATTTGGTTTTGTGACCTACTTTTCTGCACCTCTGGCTCCTCACCTGTGAAATGGGGATAAGGCAGTGTTGCCTCATAAAGTTACCGTTTGAAATAAATAATGTATCTGAAGTGTGTAGCACAGTGCATGGCACACAGTACATGTTCTGTAAATATTAGCTACCATGATAACCAGTTTTCAGATGTAGAAACCAAGATTCGGAGTTTTAAGACACCCAAGATTAGACAGTAAGTGGTGGGAGGTATCCTACTCTCTACTGGTTTGACTGTGAAGCTCATGCTTTTCCTACTAATAAGGATAATCACCACCGTCTTCTTGCCTTTGAATGATTTTACCAAATTAAATGAAATAAAGTCCTTTTAAAACAGTTAAAATATTGTTTTTACATGTAAGCAAAAAAAACCTCTTTGCCTTTTATCAAATGCTCTGGCAAATTATTTCACGCATGTTTAAACACTAAATCTTTGTAGTTGTTATATGTTTATTAAAGCCACAAAGCAAATTGGTGACAGAACCAACACTCCCTAGAAGTCCTGACACTTAGTCACACAGGCACTCTGAGTTCTCTATTTATCCATGAACAATAAGCATTAACGTTAATCTGAATTAAACAAACTTCATTTTTACATCACTCAATATATGATTGATGAAAATCAATATATCTCTTCAAGAAAAAAAAGACTATGCCACTCAAATTTTTAGAGACAAAAATTAAAGGAATAACTTGACTAAAAATTAAAAATAATGCATTAATTCGTGACCAGCCTGGGCAAGAATGAGACCCGTCTCTATTAAAAATAGGAAAACTAGCCAAGTGTCATGGCTTGTGCCTATAGTCCCTGCTACTTGGGACGCTAAGGAAGGAGGATGCTTGAGCCCAGAATTTGAGGTTGCTGTGAGCTAGGCTGACGCCACGGCACTCTAGCCCAGGCAAGAGAGTGAGACTCTGTCTCAGAAAAAAAAAAAAAACATTGTTAAAATTTTATATTCCTGTATTCCCTTCAGAGACATAAAAATTTGCAAGCTGACTAAATTAATTACATATGAGCATTAAACACGGAAACTTTTGAGTAATCTGGACAAAATTCATAACTAATATTTGATCTATTCAGAATACTGGAAATTTTTTTTAAAAAGTTGGTGGTGAGAACAAGAGGATTTTTTGGGTAATTTTAACGACATTATTTGAGATTTAATCATAAAAGCAATTCTAGAGAAGGAAAATATCATTTTGATAGTTGAAGGAACAGATTATATGGCTTACATGCATGTCAGACATATACATACAATTAGAAAATACCAGTAAATACTACAGCTTTCTGTCAATTTTGCAGAAGGGTTAAAATACTGTATACTAAATTCTTTTATCTTGGATCACCAGGATGTTCTTCTACTTTATTTTACATTGGCATTTAAACATAATAATGTAATGGTTATGATCACAGTCTCTCTGGAATCAGTCTGCCAGAGTTCAAATCAGAGTTCACCACTTTCCAGCTGAGTGATATCAGATAAATTACTTTACCTCTCTGTGCTTAGTTTCTTATTTGTAAAACAAGGACAACAATAGTACCTATCTCACATGGCTGTTAAGAGGATTAAATGAGTTAACATACATACATAATACATCTGGAACAATTCTTGGCTCAATAAAATGTTAGTTATAATTATCATATCTCTCATCTTTAAAAATGCCCCAAATTATCAAATGCAGCTTGTCAACTAAGAACTAAATGAACATTCAGCTCGAGCTGCTTGGGGACTTGTTCTCTTCTTGTAAGGTACCTCCAGCAGTAAACTTTCATGTGATCCATATGAATGGTAATGATCATCTCTCCTTAGTCCTGAATATTGATATAAACATCAATAGGAAAAGTCAATAAAACAAAAGGCAGATGTCCACTGTATCCCTAATAACATTTCTGATCCCTTATAATTATTATGAATAAGCTTAAAAAGTGGAGCCAAATTCTAACAAAACCATGATTGTTAACAAACAGAGCAGTGGTCCCCAACCTTTTTGGCACCAGGGATCAGTTTCATGGAAAACAATTTGTCCATGGACCTGGGGGGTGGGGGTGGAGTAAGGGGGTGATTTCAGGATGATTCAAGCACATTACAATTATTGTGCACTTTATTTCTATTATTATTACATTGTCACTTGTCACTCACTGATAGGGTTTTGATATGAGTCTGCAAGCAATTGATTTATTATGGTCTCTGTGCAGTCGAACCTCTCTGCTAATGATAATCTGTATTTGTAGCCGTTCCCCAGCACTAGCATCACCGCCTCATAGATACTGCCATCCATAGATACTGATGGCCTAGCTTTGGGGAGCCACGTCTCATGGTTAGAAGCAAGACAGAACATTTACCAGAATATGATGCTGAGGTGGAATTCACTGGGTAGTCAGTTGCTAAATAACTACTTTCTTTGCTTTGTTTCCTAGCATTACGCTTCCTGCTGAATGATAATCTTAATACTTGGGATGATTGTGCTGCTGGAGGCCAGTTCTATAATTAGAGCTAACAATATATTGAAGGGGCCAGAAGATGTACGACAAACAGGCTCGTCACTTTTCTACTTAGTATTGAGGCTCCTGTGGGGTTCAGATAGGTCCTCAATGAGTCCTGTGCCCACTATAAAACCAGATAGTGCCAGCTGAATCTACATAACACTCAATCCCCAGATTCTCCTAATACTTTACGCATGTTATTCCCTAACTGACTAATCCTATCTTACTACTTGTGTAAGTACCTACTATCTCTCAGTTATAACATGGCAAATAGGATCACTCTAGTTCTCAAGAAAGGAGCAGCTCAAAGTTAAGAGCTCAGAATGAAAGAAACGAAAGATTGAGTTATCTTATGCTCCTACCATTTAACCATTTATTCATATTGCCCTTAGTATCTCAATATACCTAATCAGAGTTAAGCCCTCATTCTATTACCGCCTCATTACAAGCACACTTCACTGTATATAGAGAGACTGATGATCATATATCAAAGACGTTAGAGAAATGTTCTATTTAGAAGAGGCTTGAGGAAAAAAATTTTAAAGAGTAAAAAATCTTTTTGTGATACAAACATTTAATTGATCAACTTTGAAAGTGCACGTTTCTTATATATTAGTCTTTTCATATAAAGTAGGGCAAACCAAAACATGAGATACCACCTCATACTCATTAAGATGGCTACTATCAAAAAAAAAAAAAAAAGCTGAGCAGTGTTGCATATGTGTAGTCCCAGCTACTTGGGAGACTGAAGATCACTTGAGCCCAGGAATTGAGCCTAGGAATTTGAGTCCAGCCTGGGCAACATAGCAAGACCCCATCTCTCAAAAAATAAAATTTTTTAAAAAAGTGTAAGTGCTGGTGAAGATATGGAGAAACTGGAAGCCTTGTACACTGCTGGTAAATGTATAACTGCTATGGGAAACAGTATGGCAGTTCCTTGCAAAATTAAAAATAGAATTAGCTATGATTCAGCAATTCTGCTTCTGGCTATATACCAAAAGAATTGAAAGCAAGGACTCAAGAGGCATTTGTACATCCATGTTTTCGGCAGCATTATACACAACAGCCAAGAGGTGAAAGCAAACTAAGCATCTATTGATGGATGAATGGAAAAAGAAAATGTGATATATACATATAATGAAATATTAAGCTTTAAAAAGGAAACAAATTCTGAGACATACTACAACATGGATGAACCTTAAAAATATTATTCAAAGTACAATAAGCCAGTCATGAAGTATGTAGAGTAGTCAGATTCACAGAGACAGAAAGTAGAATGGTGGTTGCCAAGGGCTGAGGTGAGAAGACTAGGGCGTCAGTGCTTAATGGATTCAGAGTTTCAGGTTTTACAAGCTGAAAAGAATTCTGTGGATGGATAGTGGTGATGGTAGCACAACAGTGTGAATCTTCTTAATGCCATTAAACTGTATACTTAAAAATGGGTAAGAAGGTAAATTGTATGTTGTATGTATTTTACCACAATTAAAAATTGTAGAACATTTTTAAAATAATTTTTTAAAGAAGGCAAACCTTGATCAACAAAAAGGAGTTTTTGAGGAACCAGAAAAATTTTTAGAATTACTGTGGTGAAAGGGTCAAGAATAATTTCATGTGTCATTATTACAGAATCACTTTTGCTCTAACTGATATTTACATTATTACGAATGGTTTTATCTTTTCAAGTATTTATCTAAGAAACATCTATACTACTGACTTGATCCTTTGTTTTTTCAAGAAAATCTGATACACATGCTCATAAACACAACCTTTTCCCTTGACCTTGTGATCTCCTTTAGCTATATTTATGTTCTTTTGCTGTTTCCACTTTCTCACCTCGAACTCACTCCTTGGCCTACTAACATCTGTCCCAACATTCTGATGAAACTGCCACTGACAAATTCACCAATGACTTCTGCGTTGTTCAATCTAATGGACATTTTTTATCCTTATCTTATTGTGCCTCTCAGTAGTAGCACAATGCTGTTAAAGACTCATTTCCTTTTGGAACTCATTCCTTCCTTGGCATTCGTGATGCCAGTCTCATGAATTTTTCTTTCTACTCATCTTCAGTCTCTTTTCATAGGCATCAATATTAAAGTGGGCTAATCTACCTACACTGCACAGCCATTGGCCCATAAAATAAAGGCATGAGTACTTCGGCACTGTTCAAAGATAAATGTCTTGTATCCTCTCAACGGGCACCTGCCCTTGTCCTTTTTTCCCCACTCCTTTCCAGTGTCTTCTAGACTTCTTTGTGTTTTTACCTTGAATTTCTGGCATCACACTTGCCCCTTGGGTTTAAGGATAGTTTCTCATATCTTCAGCATCTCTTTGTCACTACCTAAGATACTATGTGCACTCATCCTCTAAAACAAATAACCATTGTTTTCCTTTCCCATCCTAATCTTTAAAACATTGTACCCAATTCAAATATGCTTTGTAAATTCCAAGGCATTTCCTAAGTACTCACTCAATCCATTACAAAGTGAAAAGTTCAAAGAAATGATATATTTTTAAAATGTACTAAACAGCCAGTTTGTCTTTTTTTCCTTTTTCTATAAATGACATTCTGTGTTGCTACATGGATGCTAACTTAGCCTTGACCTTGTCTGGCTTGTAACACAAAATGGAAATTTTTATTCCAGTTTTAAAAGACAGGTTTTAACTACTCTTTCAAATTATATGATGTTGACAGTCAGCAATATTACCTCAGATATGGTTTCTTTTCTGTTTTTATTATTTCAGTTATTTCATTTGTCAACATCTGTCTCCAGACAAGACCATTTGCTAATAGAAATCTTTGTAGGGATATTCATTTCAACCAAGATAAGTAGACTCATCCTCTTCTTAGAAAAGCGAAAAGTAGAAAAAGACAAATTTCTTTTTTTTTCTTTTTTCTTTTCATTTAATTCAAAGTCAAATTTCTTTAAAAAATGAAAAGGTGAGTCCTTCTAAGGCAAGATATTTTCTATTTTTTGTCAGCCATATAATATTCTTTTAAATTAAATTTAGAAATCTTCTAAAGTTCTATGAAACCAATTTTTAAAAACCTATTGAATCTTTGAAGGCATTTGTTCAGTGTATTTAAAATTGAGTTCTCTAGAATCAGACCAGAATTTCATTAATTATTCTGCTAGGTATAAACTGTGCGACCTTGAGCAATGACATCTCTCTAGTACTACTTTCCCAAGTGTAAAATGGATGTAATAGTACCTTTGATAGGGTTGCTGTATGAATCAAATAAGATCATGTAGGTAAAAAACTTAGCACAGTGCCTGGTACATACTAAGCACTTAATAAATGTTACCTAATATTATTAAATTACTATTATTAAACAGTATAGGGTTAAAAGCAACATGGATGATACCTTGGGGACACCAAAGACATAAGATATTGATCCTGCCCTCATGGAATTCATAATTTAGGAGCAGAGATAAAATGTTTGCAAATAATTATAATATGAGGCAGTATGAACTAAAAACCTGAAAGATTCAATGCATACAGATTGTAACGAGCACTCAGAGGAACATGAATACTTCCACTTGGTCTAACTGGGAAAGCCTTTGTGGAGTAGAGGGCCTCTGAATGGGACTGGGTAAATAGATAAGATTTTGAAAAATGTATGGAGGTTGAGAGGTTATTCTAGTTTCTGAGAAGAGATTATGTCAATGTTCACCAGTAAGATAGCAGGGCCTGCCTTGAAAACCACAAATAAATTAATTCAGCTATAAAATATAATGGGGGAACATAGGACCAAAAATGTGTGTTAGGATCAGGCAATAGAAAGCCTTGACTTCCAAACTGGAAAGGTTATATTTGAATCAGAGAGCAAAGGGAGAAAATGGTTTTCAATGAAGAAATAGTTAAACAATTAAAATATGATTTAAGCAGAGTAATATGATGGAATGTCTAAGGAGCTTGAAGGTAAGATCAATTAGAAGATGATAATAACAGTCCAGGCATGAAAGAGTAACATTGGAACCCGAAGTTGTGCCAGTGGTAGGAAAAAAGGAGGCTAACGTGGAAAAGTAAAGAACGGAGAATCAATAGGATTAGTTACGGAATAGACAGTAATTTAAGGTAATGCTGCAATACTGGACAGGGGTAACTAGGGGAACAATCACACAGTCAGTCCATAGGAGGGTACAGTTTCCAAAGACAGTATATACCTCTAGAATTTAGAACCAAGATAAAAAATTTTTTTCTAAAATACAAATCAATAAGAATAATAATAATTAAACAACAGCACTAGTAAGTAC
>RJWJ010011068.1:0-45340 GCA_004363605.1 Indri indri
ATAAGTGTACATATAAGAATAGCATCTATTGGATGTCGGGTAGGGAGAGAGGGGGAAGGGGGAGGGGCGAGGGGGAGGAGGGGATGGATATATGCATACACAAAGGGTGCAATGCGCACCCTCCGAGAGATGGACATGCTTGGGACTGGGACTTGGGGGGAAGGGGGGGCAAGGGCATCATACGTAACCTAAACACCTGGACCCCTATAAACAACAAACAATTAAAAAAAAATTATTAATTGCCAAAATTGTACCTTTTGCAGACATTTCGGTTTTAATAAAATTTATATTATATATAAAAAAAAAAAGGCAGTTGAGGAAAACAAGAATGTTTATCCCATAAAATAGAAGGGTTTATAATGGAAATCTGAGAGCTGTCTTAAATATTCGAAGGGGGTAGAATTATTATCTGTGTTTTCTAGAGAAATGGTTTTTTAAAAGGTGAGTAGCAATCTATTAGTGGGTTGAGAAATGAATTTCATTGGTCATGATCAGCTTTATTTGTTTAATAAAATAGAATAGAATATAAAACATCAGAATATATCATGTGAAATAATGACATAATTGTTATTTTCTGGAATTTTTTTTCTTGAGACAGAGTCACACTCTGTCACCCTGACTAGAGTGCAGTGGTGTCATGATAGCTCACTGCAACCTCAAACTCCTCAGCTCAAGCAATTCTCCTGCCTCAGCCTCCCAAGGAGCTGAGACTACAGTTTCATGCCACCATGCCCACCTAATATTTTTCTTTTTTTTTGTAGAGACAGTGTCTCATTCTTGCTCAGGCTGGTCTCAAACTCCTGAACCAAGTGATCCTCCCATCTTGGCCTCCAGAGTGCTAGTATTACAGGAGTGAGCCACCACCGCCCAGCCTGGAAATTTTATTTTAATGTTCTATGTGTATAGTGAGTTGCAATAGAAATGCATTCCTTATAATACAATGGTTACTTATTATATGCCTGTAATAAAAATAGAATCTACAAACACTAAAGTAATACAAAGAAGAGATGAGAAAGTGGGAAGTAGGGTATGTGTGCTATTAATCAAATTTATCACCATCATATGCTGAAATTAAAAAATTATATTAGAAATATGATCTAACTTCATTTAAGAGCCGATCTCCGACATAAAACCAACAAAAAGCCAACAGTAAAAAGTCTTACATAAAGAGTACAGAATAAGGAAACAGCCATTTAATATTACAACAGTTTTTATTAAAATTCACTTTTTGTTTGTCTTTAGGATTTATATTGGATGATGAGGAAATTATAGATACCTTAAGAAAATCTAAAATGACATCAAATGAAATTTCAAAGCGCATCAAAGCAACAAAAGAAGCTGAAAGTAAAATCCAAGCAACACATAAAAACTATCTCCCCATTGCAACCCGCGGTGCCCTACTCTACTTCATAGTTGCTGATCTGACACAAATCAACTGCATGTACCAGTTCTCCCTGGACTGGTTTCGTCAAGTTTTTGTTTCATCAGTAGTTTTCAAAAGCAAAGAACAAGAACGTAATTCAAAAAGGGAGAAAATGTCTCTGAAAGAAGTTCATAAGATTACAAATATTTCAAAAGAACCTAACTTGGAAAGTGAGAACGATCCCTTGGACGGATATATTAAAAATGCAATAGATGTGTTGACAAGAAATATTTTTAAGGTGAGATATTTTTTGATGTGAATTTTGCATACTTATTTAATCTAGCTGAGTTAGTCTAGCAGTTATATTTTCCCTATAGGTGGTTTCTTCAGCTCTATTTAATCAAGATAGACTTTGCTTCTCTTTTCGACTTTGCACTGCAATCATGCAAAATAATGCTAATGAAAATCTAACGCAAGATGACATTGGATCCCTACCAGAAGAAGAATGGAACATCTTTTTATATTCTGGCATGTTGATAAATATTAGAAGTGCATTATCCCAGCCTAGACTTAATAGTAAGTAAAAGTAATTACTCTGGATTTAGTAAAAATCCATTAAAACATGTCTCCTTATAAAATACTAAAAGGTCTCAAAGGTGGGATTATAAAATGTTGCAACCACTATGGAAAACAGTATGAAGTATCCTCAAAAAATTCAAAGTATGGTTACTGTATGATCTAGCAATCCTGCACTGGGTATACATCCAAAATAATTTAAAGCAGAGTCTGAAAGAGCTATTTGTACATGCACATTCATAGCAGCACAATTTACAATAGCCAACACGTGGAAGCAACCCAAATGCCCACCAGTGAATGAATGGATAAACAAAATGTGCCATAAACATACAATGGAATGTTCTTCTGTCTTAAAAAGGAAGGAAATCTTGTCACATGCTACAAAATGGATAAACCTTGAAGACATTATACTAAGTGAAATAAGCCAACCACAAAAAGGCAAATACTATATGATTCCACTTACTATACATGAGGTATCTAAAGAAGTCAAATTTCTAGAAAAAGAAAGTAGAATGATGGTTATCAGGATCTGGGAGGAGGGGCAATAGGGGACTTGTAATGGGTACAGAGTTTGAGATTTGCAGAAAAAGTTCTGGAAATCTGTTTCACAACAATATGAATATACTTAACACTACTGAACCATACACTTCAAAATGGTTAAGATGATAGATTTTATGTTATGTGTTTTTACCACGATAAAAAGAATTACCTTTTATGTAATGGGTTTTTATATAAAGTAGCTTTTTCCTCAATAACAAATATTTGTTAACTATCTACCTCGTAATGAGTAACTATAAGGTAGAGGTTTTATCTCTTCTAATGCGATCATTTTTCCTTTCCTATTAGGCACGTTTGCAATACATAAAAACCAACATCTTCAGTGGGTGTCAGATTCCAGGTGGAGGCAGTGCCAATATGTCAGCAGTCAACTGAAACCATTTTCACTTTTATGCAAATCCCTTTTATCAAATATATCACAATGGGATGCTTTCAAGAACAGTAAGAATGTTTATTCTTTGATCAGCACACCTTTCTGTTCAGAACATGCTTCACTGGAGGAAAGTACAAAATCACCAGAGCAAAGTAAGAAAGCATTCAATGTTTTAATGTGACTTAAGTACGTGTGTATAGGTTTTTAATTTGTAAGTGTAGTTTAATACCTTATATTGTGAAAAAATGGAAGGGATGAACATAACTATGTTCTAAGCATGCACGTTACTAAATGTAATCTTCATAACAATCTTATGAAATGATTATTATCAACTTCATTATTTTTGATGAGAAACCCTGATAAGAAATCAGAATTTCAGAGTGATTAAATATACCTCACTAGTTTCATTGCAACACACTAGTTTCATTGCAACACACTAGTTTTGAACCTTGAATCTGAACAAACCTACATATAGCCCTCATTTTAACATATAGGTGTTTTAAAAATTACATGGGAAATGGATTTTCCTTTAAAGTTAAATGATTTGCTATGTTTAGCACATCTTTTCCCTTTTCTTTTTTCATTTTGAACTTTTCTCCCTGCTCTTCCCTGCCACTTTCACCCATTACACCGCCACTCAGATACAACCTAAATTTGTTTCCTTCTACATTTTTTCCACTTTGCTTCTGGATTTTTGCCATAATATACAATTATGTTATGTAATAACATAGACATCCTTACACATATTTCCTTTGTTTTTATTTCTATAGTATAAATAACCAGAAGTGGAATTGTTGAGTCAAAAGTAAATCATTTTTATGTTAACAGTTGCTGCTAGGTTGCTTTCTTTAAAAATCTATGATAATTTATGTTCCCACTAGCAACATGAATGCCCCTTTTCCAACAGGAGTATTGATTTTAACTTTTGCGCATCTGAAAATTTTAAAATACTTTAATTTTAATTTCCCCATTAGCAAGTTTAAGTATCTTTTCTGATGTTTGTTGGCCATTTAGATTTGCCTGTTCATGTACTTTACCACATTTTTTTTTTACTATATTGTTTATCTCCTTTTTGACCATTTGTAAGAATTCTATTAGTGTTATATATAATTAACTTTTTCTTATTATATATTTTAACCTCTTCATTCAAATAATTTTTCCAAATATGTTCATTATCTATTGGATTTGTTTACAGTATCTGTACTATACAAACGTTTAAATGCTTGTTTAGCCAATTGTGTCTATTTTTTTCTTTTATACTTTCTTGATTTCCAGTTCTAATTAGGAAGGTTGCTTCCTCTCTTAGAGTTTTCTCTCTGAGTCATTGTTTTATTTTGTTGCCTTTGTCACTAATCTATTTGGAACCCATAATTTATTAGACTGTAAGATAAGAGTCAGTAATTTTTATTTTAAAGAACTCTTTATTGACCCTTTTTGTAAAGAAGATCTTTTTATTTTGTAAATAACCCCAAATTTATCCCTATGTTACTAGATGTTCATGTATCATGGGCTTTTTTTAAGATCAACGTACCAATATTAGGTACATTCAGAAAAGCTATTTCTGTAATCTAAGTTGTATTTAAAGTTAGACATTAGGAAAATACCATAGAAAGAAAAAGTAGGCAGAAATGATAACTGCATCCGGGATAGTTGGAAACAGAAACTGAAAAGGATTCCCGCCTTGCAAGAGGTGATCTGGTAGGACTCTACGGCAGTGGTAGAGGGGTCAGTATTAAAAAACATATAGATACGATATTTAATTTTTCAAAATTTCATACTCTTGTTGCATTTTCATTCGATTCTCATTTCCTATGTCTGTTACAGATAGGTTTTGAATAGAAATCTCTAACCTCTAGAGTTATTACTAGTTTATATTCATCAGAAAAATACCGCATGTGCTGGAGCGGTTATAAAGTGTTGGCTATGCCCTTTGCTTCTCCTGTTATTCCTTCCCCTGTCCCCATCTGGTTATATCACTATTCATAAGCCACTTCAGCGAGACCAAGTTGAAACTTAAATCTACCTTACTGTCTACCTCTTTTGCGGTATTAAGGATAGGTAGCGATGCCTCAGATCCTATGGAGATCAAGCTCACTTTAAAAGTCAGCAAGTTTTTAAAAACTTAACAGTTTTATAACAAATTTTCATTATATCTTTTGGTGATGCAAAGCACTTGATTGTTAATCTCAGTTTCTTTCTCTAAATGATATCTAGCTGAACTTTTGAATGAAAATGAAGAAATGTGTAATCCTATAAATTTTCCTTGGGAGAAACTCACTCCATTTCAAAGACTTATTTTGGTAAGATGTGCTATGACAAAATATTAATATTATAAATGTTTTGAGCACTATTAGTAACTTAAACCCTTCAAAATTAAATTTTTATGAGCAAAATCTATTGATTTTTAAAAGCTAACATTTAGTAAATGGTAATGTTAGACGAAAGCACTTGCACTCCACGCTTAGCGTTTCTTTCATGGGGAAAGAGTCCAATTAGAATGACATTCCCAGCATCTCTCTGCCCCTCATTCACTCCTCCCTGGAGACGAGGAGGACTTACAGGATTGATAAATTTGAGAGGTGAACTGAGAGTTCATGGCTCAGCCCTTTCTTCTCTGTCCCTTTTGGGATTTATCTCCTGCAAAGAGAATACTTTCAGCTCCGCTTCTCCATGCCATAAATTGTACAGGAACAGACCCTGGTCCTTTAGGGGGAAACCAATGGCTAAGCAGCACTGCTTGTAACAGGTAAGTCTGTCTAATTCTAGGTTCATTATCAGGAAACATAGTGTTATCTCACATTTAATCTATATCCATCAACATGGCCTTTATTACTAATAAAAGTGATATTTTACCTGACTCCTCTATTTCTCAGTTATTTCAGAATCTAGCTGGTGGCAGGGTTGGTGGGTTAGAGATGTGCAGGGATGTCATTTATGAGCTTCCCTAAGGCATCAAAAGTTTAGTATGGGCCGGGCAGGGTGGTTCATGCCTGTAATCTTAGCACTCTGGGAGGCCGAGACTGGAGGATCGCTTTAGTTCAGAAGTTCGAGACCAGCCTGAGCAAGAGTGAGACCCATCTCTAAAAATTGGCTGGGTGTGGCAGTGTGCACCTATAGTCCTAGCTACTCAGGAGGCTGAGGCAGGAGGGTAGCTCGAGCCCAGGAGTTTGAGGTTGCTGTGAGCTAGGCTCTTGCCATGGCACTCTAGCCCAGGTGACAGAGTGAGACTCTGTCTCAAAAAAAAAAAAAAAAAAAAAGTTTAGTATGTGTTAAGCACTTTACATACATTATTCCACTTAATCCTTATAATAGTCTTGGAGGGTAGGCATATTTATTTCCCTTAGTTTACAGATTAGGAAACCAATGCTTATAAATTGCCTAATAGATCCAGGATTGAATCTCAGACAGTTTGACTCTAACATCTATGTTCTTGCCAGTCGTAATATATTACACTTTCCCAAGTAGATCATCCTAAATCCTTCCCTATTGCTTTGAAAAATCTTTTAAACTACTAGTTTAGTGAGTGGAAAATCCCTCATCTCATTCCCAGTAACTTCCTGAAAATGACAGCCTAGACAGCCCGTAATCCTTTTGATTTTTGCCCTAAATTTTATTTTTTCAACACTTTAAAATTCACTCTAGATGGAGATTGCAAGAAAAAAAAAAGACTGCATGTGGCTTATAAACATGCTTTTTATTTGGCCTGCATTTTTTTTTCAACTTTTTAAGTGCAATTTATCACTAAACATATGGATTTGAACCTATGAAGATCTTTTTTAGACGATTTCTGTCTTAGTCCATTTGGGCTGCTATAACAAAATACTTTATATTGGGTAATTTATAAACAACAGAAATGTATTGCTTATAGTTCTGGAGGTTGGGAAGTATAATATCAAAGCACTAGCAGATTCGGTGTCTGGTGAGGGCTTGCCTCATGGATGGCTTCTTCTTGCCATGTCCTCACGCTGAAAAAGAGGCTCCCTCAAGCCTTTTAAAGGCACTAATCCCATTCATGAAGGTAGAGCCCTCATGACCTAATCCTCTCCTAAGGCTCCACCTCTTTATACTATCACGTTGGAGATTAGGTTCCAGCATATGAATTTGGCAGGGACACCAACATTCAGAACATAGCAACTTCCAAGTCTTTAACTAAAATGAATACCATTCACTATTTTTTTTAATTCAGTGTATACTTATATCTTAAAGTGAATTGTTTTATGTTTTTTATAATAATAGAATATGCATACATTATTTCATTTAATTCTCATAATAATCCCTTTTAACCCTTTTTTAACACATTAACTGCCCTTTGAGTTGTTTTTAACTCATGCTGGTTTTGAGCCCGGGGCCTCATGAAGCATATGTAACTCACATCTCTTCACCTTGGGAGCCGTGTGAACTATTTTTCAAGTTGCATATAACTCACGCATGGAAAACAATAAAAAATAACAAATTTTTCGTTATTTAGAAAGGATAGTTTTGTTTTCCAAGTTTTTATTCTATTTTCATAATAAAACACCGTGACTCCATGGAAAATTTTCTAGTGTGGCAGTCAATGTGTTAAGTGCGAAATTCGGTGGCACAAGGTATACTCACAATGTTGTGCAACCATCACCTCATCCATTTCCAGAACTTTGTCATCATTTTAAACAGAAATTCTATATCTGTTAAATAATAACTCCCCATTCCCTCCTCCGGGCAGTTGCTGGCAACCACCATTCTACTTTTTGTCTGCAATCATGTAATATTTGTCTTTTTGTGTCTGGTTTATTTCAGTTAGTATAATGTTTTCAAAATTCATCTGTGTTTTGGCATGTCTCAGAATTTCCTTCCCTTTTGAGGCCAAGTAATTTTCCATTGTATGTATATATCATGTTCTGCTTATCCATTTATCCATTGATAGACAATAAAGGTTATTTCCTTCTGGCTGTCGTGAATAATGCTGCTACAAACATTCGTACACACGTTTGGTTTTGGTTTCTTAATTTTTGAGCCAAAATCTGAAAATTGAGAGATTTATGTAAAGAAATAGCATGTACGTGATTTGTATAAAACAGTGCTTGTGGGAAAGGTCTTTATTCTGAAATTTGCAATGATCGCCAATAGACCCTGAACTCTAATTACGTGTATACTGTTTCCAAAATCTTTTAGTCCATCTAGAGTTCTTTTCAGATTTGCATTCTGTTTGTTTAAACATACAAACATTGTGCTGTTTGTCTCGATTTTATTAATGGGAAAATTAGCACTCTTCCAGTTATGTTATCCTGGATTTTCATTTCTCCAGCACCCATGGGGTTTTCTTGCTCTGGACATGTATAGCAGAGCAGGAAGAAACCCAGGGGAAAGGTCTTCTTTTGAAGAATCAGGGAGTATGACTTGGATCTTTACATCCAAAGTGAGACCTCACTCAGAGCATGAAAGAGATAAAGGCACAATGTGGTCCTGGTATCTAGGAAGGGTCCCATGAGGGCCAAGAGCATAGTGACAGTTTCTCCACCATGCATAGACTCTCTCCCATTAAACTTTCCCAGCAGGAGGAACACCAGAAAACTCTGGCTGAAAAGCTAAAAAATGAATACTTCTTATTTTTGTTTATTTTACCATAGGGAATATTCCCCTAGGTGGTTTTTATATCTACTTTATCTTCCATATTTTTTTAGGTAAAAATCCTTAGACCAGAACGTTTAAAGAATTCAGTAAGAAACTTTATCACTGAAAAAATGGGAAATGAATATCTTCAAATAACTGAAGTTAATTTGAAAGACTCATATAAACAATCCAATGCCAGAACTCCACTGGTACTTATTCACTCTCATGGTAAGATATTTGTGAATAGTTAAGATGATGATACGCTATCGGCCAAAATGTGGAGAAGTCCGGTGTTTTAAATATTTTCCTATTCTAATTTAAATATTTTGGGAAAGAGAACAATTAAAACTTAAACTTTAAGAATATTTTAAGAATACATTTTTCTAAAATATAAAATAATAAAGAAGAATAAAACCCATCCACAAATATGGAAAAATATATCATTCAGTGCTAATTTCCTGCACAGAAAATACCTTTCAAACACATATTGTTGATCTGAAAGTTGTGATTGCCCTTACATTTATTAACTATTTTAATTAACATTGACTTCTGCAGAAATATATCTTATAAAATAAACTATCAGAAACTGGCCCTGCTGATCCAGCCCTTCTATTCCTCAAAACTCCAAGTGCTTTTTTTTTCTTTTTTTAATCTTTGCTCTATAGACCCCAAGTAAAATGTTTTCTCCTAAGCAAAATATTTTCTTTATTTACCTTCTGTTCTTCAGAGTCTCCAAATCAAATATGTCTTTAGAATTCACCGTTTCCAAACTTTGATCCGTTGTGCAAAACCTTGTCCAGAGTGCCTCCACCTAAAGGCTTTCTCACCTGGATCATTTCTGTATAAAGCACCTGGCTATATGCCAGACCCACTAATAATAGGTACTGCTCATTTCTGGAACACTTAACCCAAGGTGGTGGCTAAGGCTCTAGCCATCTCATCCGTATTCTAAACAACAGAATGGAAGCAAGGAAGAAAGGCATACCTCTTCTCTTTAAGTAGATATCCAAAGTGTTACATGACACACTTTTGCAACAAACTTTTACTGCCTAAACCTAATCACAAAACTTAGATGCCCATAGCTAGCTGCAATAAAAGCTAAAAATGTAGTATTTTAGCTGGGTACAAGACCATCTCAAATGACATTGGAGTACAACTACAGAGGGGGAAAGGATAAGTAGATGCAGGAGTGGACAACCAGCAGATGCTGCTGTCCTTAGATATTATCATCCTGGCGTGTTAGGAAACATAGATCACCCAAGTAGTAAGTGGTAGCATAAAAATTTGAACTCTGGACTCTAATTTCAAAGCCTGTAGTCTCTGCACTATGGCTACACCTTCCCCCCACCACCACCACCACTCAATAAATGCTGCTTGTGTTTTTTAAGTGAGAATTAAATGAGCTTACAGTTTTATGTACCTCTCCACTTTGTTATACAGGGATTGACCTCACCAATATTCTCCTGAGACTGGCGCAAGAGCTAAAAGGAACAACGAATCATGTGACCATGATTTCTCTGGGCCATGGCCAGGCAGCTAAAGCTGAAGACCTCATTGTTAAGGCACTCGCCAAAACACAACAATGGGTCTTCCTCCAGAACTGCCACCTTGCGGCATCATTTATGCCAAGACTTCGCACTATCGTAGAATCGTAAGAGTTTTACATTTATGTTTAAGGGATCAGATTAATTACCAAAAGTGAAGTAAAACTGGAAATGGCAATGTATATGCTGTGTGTAAACAATGACAAAATAATGTGAGGAAACTCAAGCTATCTTATATGAGTTCTCTTTTCTCCAAGAACTTGAAAAGTACCCTAAGAATACATAAGTTTTCATTAGAAAAAGAAGGTCTCTTTAGTTTTTGCTCTCTATTTTGTTTATCACTTTCTCTCTCTCCTTCTCAAAACTCTTACTCTCAATAGACATATGAGGTCTGTCCAGAAAATATCCAGCTACGTAATATGAAAAATGGAGACATTTGTTGAAGAATATACAAGATCCTGCATCAGAATCTCGGGCACAGTAGTTTTTGGAATCCCCAGATGAGCTTCTAATCCTCGCACTGTCAGTCGCTGATCTTTACTGATTGCAGCCCGTACACGTTCAGCGTTCTCAGGGGCTCTGCTTGTGCAGGCCTTCCAGAACATGCGTCACTTTCAACAGCTTCTCCACCATCTTTGAAGCGTTTGCGCTGCACTCACTGCATCGTCCCCGAAAGCCTTCTGAATCATCCGAATACTTTCTGCGGAGGAACGTTCAAGCTTACTGCAAAATTTGATGCAGATTCATTGCTCTACTCGCTCATTTTGAATGCGACGGCCACACAGCGCGCGTGCTCACTCAGCGCTCACTTACTAGTCCAGGGCCTCGCTCACTAGTGCAGTGAAGGCGTCATTGCTCACGCATGCGCATCCCAGTCCTCTCATCTTTGCCCTTCATCTCTACTCCCCAGTTTTAAACATATACCCTGTCATTTCTCTCATATGTACAATTATATGTATGCAGTTGTCTTCTGAATCATATGAAAGTAAATTATAGACATAATGCCACTTTAACCCTAAATACTACAATGTGCATTATTGATTATCTAATCAACAGACCTTAGTCATGTTTAGCCTGTTGTCCCAATAATATCTTTTATTGCGCAAAAGAATAATAGCTCTGGCCCAGATTACAATTCAGGATTTCTCATTGCATTCAGTTGTCACGTTTCCTAAATCTCCTTTACTCTAGAATGGTTCCTTAGTCTGTCTTTGTCTTTCATAACTTTGATGTTTTTGAAAAGTACAAGCCAGTTACAGTCCTTTCTTGGCATCCTCAGGGGATTTGCTCAAGGAACCCCCACAGATACCAAATCCAACGATGCTCAAGTCCCTTATATAAAATGCTTAGTATTTGTGTATAACCTACACAACCCTCCCATATACTTTAAATCATCTCTAGGTTACTTATAATACCTAACATAAAGAAAATGTAAATAATTGTTATACTGTATTGTTTGGGGAATAATGACAAGAAAAGATCTGTACGTGTTCAGTATAGATGCAACTGTCGTACGCCTAACTGCTTAGTACACGTCAGCAGCCACGTAACATTTTCCTGGAATTTTTTTTTCTCCAAATATTTTTGATTCATGGTTGGTTGAAGCCAAGGATGCAGAGCCTGTGGATAGGAAGAGCCAACTGTATTTTATAAAGGGGCCCTCAATTTTGGTTCGTCTGGTATTTTCTCATGGTTAGATGAAGGTTATGCAGTATGGCAGGAATACCACAGGAGTGATGTTGTGTCCCTCTCAGCAGATCATATCAAGAGGCAAATGATACCCATCTATTTCATTACTGGTGATATTAACTTTGATTATTTGACTGAAGTAGTATCTTCCACTTGTGGGACCTTTCAGACCATGTATATATTTCAAACTTTCACCCTCTAAACATCCATTGATAATTTTGACTGAATTATTACTGTATTATTTGCCAAATGGTGGCTTTCTAACTCCACAATTCCTTCTAAATTTATTTAATGATATTCTACTATAAAAAAGAGCTTTTCCTTCTCTTCTATCTATTTATTATTTATATTGATATGGACTCATTGATTCCTATTTTATTCAATAGATTAAATATAATCAATATATTATAATCCATTGAATAAATAAATAGATTTATTTAGATTATAATCTATTTATAAATAAGGCTATTTATTTATTTACTATGGTCATTTATTGTGATGTTCAATTGTCCCAGATTTTACCAGCAGAACTCTTCATATTGTTCTTAATTTGTAATTTTTTCCAAGTTTTTTGCAAGGAGTACATATTGCTTTTTGTACTCATGGGCAGGAAAGCTACTTTTTACAGATGGGGATTGTTGGGTCCTGTGCAGATTCATGTGCAGCACAAAGGCTCTTATGGTCATAGAATAAGATCTTTGTTATTCAAATGATTTATAACGTCACTTCAAACATTGAAATGCTATAACTCTAAGAACATGTTGGTGTTTAAATTTTCCACATTAAAATATTTATAAACTTTTTATTTTGCAGATTTAACAGTCCAGATGTGACAATAGACCCTGAGTTCAGGCTGTGGTTAAGCTCAAAATCAGAAAGTTCTTTTCCAATTCCTATTCTTCAAATGAGTTTAAAGGTGAGAACAAAGTGTGTAACATTTTAATATTGACGGAGGAACCCTCTTTGAGTGTAAATCATCTTGCATTCATAACTCTGAATTTAAGAGAGAGGGCTAAATGTCTGCTTTTTGCTTAGCTATACTGTGGACCAGGAAGAATGCTGAAGTAGATAACTGCTTCTAAGTAATTCACAGTTTAGATGTTTGTTTTCTCAAACAAGAATGCTGGGCTTCCAATTGTTATAAACCAAAATATATGATTTGTGACCTTGTCCTGCCCATTGCTTCTCCAGCTTTTTCTTATTTCTGCTCCCCTTAACCATATTACAGTTTATTAATCCCTGGAAAGGGTCTGGCAGAAAGTAGGTTAGAATTATTTACTAAAAAGGCCCTAACTAAGGGTTTGTCTGTGACTTCTATTCACATCCACCATTCAGGTTGAATAAATGCTAAGACTTATTCAATTCTATTAAGCAAGGGTCCAGATGGAGTTGCAATAGCAGAGAAAACTGACCAATGGCATAGGCAGAATGCTGTGCCCAGACACGTGGACACATACACACCTGCAGCTTTAACAGAATTGGCATGGGATGGAGGAAATCAGGTAGATGGGGCACTTTCCTGACAGAGTCCCAATCCAACCTGAGAAAATCAGATTCACCCTTGGGAAACTAAGAAACTTCCTCCCACACTGCTCCCCACCTCTTCCCTGTCTCCTATATATATTTACCCAAACTGGCAATACTGAGCCCCTTCCCAGCAACCCTGCTCCTGGAGCAGACAGCACATGGATTGATGGAGAAACCCACAGCTCTTAGTCTGAGACTCAAGATGTTCCATTTATCTCCCAGCATCCGGCAGACTATGATCTTACACAGCCTTTCATCTTCAGCCAGGAGTTCGGGATTTGAGCGGGAGAGGTGGTGGGAGTAGGGGAACAAAGAGTGTCAGAGAGGGACAGAGATAGAGCTTCAAGGAACATTTCATCTTAAGTAGGTCCATTGCTCTAATTCCACTTTAAGTCACCATCAGTGTAAGCATTTTTAAAGTGGTTATAATTAGTGCATTAGTGCATGTATAAAACTTTATGGGAGTTTTTTTTGTTGTTGTTTGTTTGTTTGTTTGTTTTTAAGAAACAGAGTCTCACTGTGTTGCCCAGGTTGGAGTGCAGTGGCTATTCACAGGTGTGATCATTGCTCACTGCAGCCTCCAACTCCTGGGCTGAAGCAATCCTCCCACTTCATCCTCCCAAGTATCTGGGACTACAGGTGGATGCCAACAGGCTTGGCTTATGGGAGCTTTTCATATACCACTATTTACAGACAGAGGTGATCATTTTTTAATGTACAAATAAGAGCACCTATAAATAATTAAGGAAAATGTTAACATCCCATAAAAAATGGGCAAAAGACACAAGAGGTCAATAAACATGAAAAAATTAAAAGTTCAACCTCTAGCTATCAGAGAAATGTAAATAAAAATCTTTGATAGCCCAATAAATTGGCCCAAAGACTATAAATAGTTATGATATACTTAGTGCTATTAGAGTTACTGTGAAGTAACTACTCTCACCCAATGCCGACAAGGTAATATCAGAAAGATATTAATCTGGAAAGGAAGGTAATTTTGAGATATATATATATATATATATCTTTCTAAATTTTCATACAATTTGATCAAGTGACACACTTCTAGTAAAAAGCCAAGTAAATAATTACTGTGCATTTATGTGGTGAAATAATATGCTGTCACTAAAAAAAAGCAATCTAATCTCTCCCGCCCCCTTCTCTCTCTCACTCTCCCCTTAAGTGAGAGATACAGTTCCTTAAGGGAGTGGGCAGACGTCTACTTTTAGAGACATGACAAGGAGTTCTTAAAGATTCAGTCCTGGCAATCAGGAAACAATACTCTGTGAATATTTTCTCATTTCTGCACAGTCAGGGCTTTCTGAGCAAAGATTGCTGGCAACCTGCTTTAAAGGATATTTGAAAGGCAAACATGCCTTGGAAGAGAGAGAATATCTCCTCCAATGTGCAAAAAGCCATTTGCTCACATTCTAAGGGTCATACACTCAGGGCAGCTTGGTGTCTATCTCCTGGAGCCTCTAACATTCTAAGGGTAATAAAATTCAGAGCCAGTCGGGTGCAGTGGCTCGCGCCTGTAATCCTAGCACTCTGGGAGGCCAAGGCAGGCGGATTGTTTGAGCTCAGGAGTTCGAAACCAGCCTGAGCAAGAGCGAGACCCCGTCTCTAATAAAAATAGAAAGAAATTAATCGGACAACTAAAAATATATAGAAAAAATTAGCCGGGCATGGTGGTGCATGCCTGTAGTCCCAGCTACTCAGGAGACTGAGGCAGAAGGATCGCTTGAGCCCAGGAGTTTGAGGTTGCTGTGAGCTAGGCTGACGCCATGGCACTCTAGCCTGGGCAAAAGAATGAGACTCTGTCTCAAAAAAAAAAAAAAAAAAGTTCAGAGCTTACACTCCAGGGGTTGTAAAAACCTAGAGACTTCCTCCTCTTTCTCTGGAGGGGATTTGTTTACATTCCAAAGCAAAAGCCTCTCTCTCTTTCTCTATGTCTGGAAGGGAGAAGGGGCTGCTATGCCAGCCATTCTACGTAGGCTCCAAATGTGATAATTTGAGTCCCTCTCCTGTGGTACAAACCCTGCTATATACACACACGGGATATATCTGGCTCCCACTGCTTCACCCTGTGGAGTATTGGAGCTTGGGGATCTGATCCCTGATCCAGAAATCTTGTGTTCATACACACACACACACACACACAGACACACACACACCCATATGCCATAAATACATATCTATGCACATTTATATAGACATATCCACATAATTTTATATATGGTATATATAATAAAAATAACACAAGATTTTTGATTTGCCAATGAATCTTAAAAATAGTTTTGTCCTGAGCTAGTTTTATGCATGCGTGTGCATTCGTGTGTATATATATAAACTGTGCAAGTAAGTAATGCTGTGCTTCCCAAACCCTATATTTAGAACAAACGGGAATACTTTTAATCACAATGTTATAATGCCCATTTTAAAATACGAATTGGGACAGTCCTCTTACAGAAGTTTTCAGATGGCAAAAGAATAACACAAAATTTTCGATTTGCCAATTAATCCTGAAACCAGTTAACATTCTTAGCTAGTTCTTTTACCAGTGCTGTACAAAGAGTCCCCACTGGACCAATGCCTGCGTCTGTCCTCATGTGCCATTTTTATTCACATCTGTTTTAAAGATTGCTGTGGAATCTCCCCAGGGATTGAAAAGTAATTTACTTCAGACGTTCGGATATACTGGAAATGGAGAGGTAACAGAAGAGGTATTTGAAAAACCCGACTGTGGAGAATGGCGGAAAAAACTTTTGTTCAGTCTATGTTTCTTCAACGCAGTGATCAATGAAAGAAAAAATTATGGATTATTGGGCTGGAATATTGCTTATAAATTTAATTCTTCAGACTTGAAGGTAAGTGTGGTCTCTTCAAAACAAATAGTAACAAATAAGTAACAATAAGATACAAACTGAGTGCCTAATGTGTGTCTACACCAATACTAAGTGTTGTATATGGTGGTGAGAAAAAGAACTCTGTAACTAGGCAATAAGGGTTAATGTTTAAAAACATGCACTTTGAAGCCACCTTGTCTGGAATCAAATTATAAGATGCAAACTAGTTAATATAAGTAAGGCACTTAGAACAGTTCCTGACACATACAAATCAGTATAAAAATGTGTGTCAGTATTACTTATTCAAGCAGTATTACTTACACAAGCGAGATTACGTTGGCCCATTGTGGGACGGGGAAAGTTTAGCTTAATAGTCTTTCTTTACTATTCTCTCTACAGAGCCTTCTATTTGCGCTTTATTGCAGGGTGTTTTCTTTACTGCTGAAGTAGACACATGGTAGCACCTGCTTCAGTTTTTCCCAGGTTACTTTTCTAGCAATTGTACTTCCAGTGCAGCACATTTCATCCTTGATTACCCATTCATTGCTATGTCAGAGCAGATTTTTTTTTAACTTTCTGAGGAAAATCTTGATTCTGCCTCAGAGTATCCATCACCTAGGCCTGCCCTAGATGGGTAGCTTTCTACGTCTTCTAAACGTCTCTATGAAGCCTTTTAGTTCTCACAAGAGTCTGTCATGCTCACTGCAAGCTCCATTTCCTATCAGAGTATATGCTTCCACACCTAACGAGGAACATAACCAGAAACAGCTGCACTTCGGGTATCTGTCAAGGAAGATGAGCTCAAGCATGCTTCTGTCCAAACTTTATTCAAAGCTCAATCAAAATGTAAACAATACATATTAGACACTTTGGGAGGGGGGGATAATTGATATATTCTTTTCATTTGAATAAAGAAATGAATTCAAGGAAAGGAAAAGTAACCTTTAATGGAAGCAGGATGATGTCTAAATTAACAAAGAAGAAAAAGGAAAATAAATAACAATTTGATAAAACTATCAAAAAATAAGAGTCAGACAATAAAGTAAAATAAATAATAACAAAGCAAAATAGATGTTATCAGCCATTATATTAAGTACAGATTGGCTGCATTCTTCCCTCATTAAAAGACAAAACTGTTAAACTGGGTTACAAAACAAAACCCAGATGTATGCAGTTTATAAGGAAAACACTTAACAAAGAAAGCTTGAAACTACCAAGACAATAAAAACAGGAAAAAGCAGGAATGGCAATATTAATACCAGGCAAAGTAGAATTTAAGCTGAAAAAGCACCAAATAGGAGAAAGAAACAATTTATAAAGAATATATAACAGCCATGAAAATTGTTAACATTTGTAGAGTTTACTCTCTATGCTTGTGCTCAGGCATGGTTTTAGGTGCTTTATGGAGTAATTAGAACTCACAACAACCCTATACAGAAGGTAGTATTTTTTTTTAAGGGACAGGGTCCCAGTATGTTGCCCAGGCTGGAGTGCAGTGGCACAATCATAGCTCACAGCAACCTCAAACTCCTGGGCTCAAGCAATCCCCTGGCCTCAGCCTTTCAAGTGGCTGGGACTACAGGTGCATGCCTTCACACCCAGCTAATTTTTTTAATTTTTTGTAGAAATGGGGTCTTCTCTATGTTGCCTAGGCTGGCCTTGAACTCCTGGCCTCAAGTGATCCTCTCCTCAGCCTCCCAAAGTGCTGGGATTACAGGTGTGAGCCACCACACCCAGCCAAGAAGGTAGTATTATCCTCATTTCACAGTTGATACAGGGAGATTAAGTAACTTGCCTAATTAGTAAGCAGCACAGGCATAGTTTAAACCTGAGCAGTCTGGCTTCAGAGTTTTGTAGTCTTAGTCATTATACATATGATCTCTACATTCATCAGACGATAGCATACTATAGCATATACGGACACATATGTATATATAAACACACACATATATACATGTGTATATATGTATGTATATATAATTATTATGAAAAATTTCAAAAAAAAACCCCCTCCATCTGGATTGACCAGCCCTAATAAGCAAAAACAAGACATAGAATAATATAGTCAACAAAATTGATTAATAGAGCTATATGAAATTGACTAACATCCCTTTAATAGAGAGTACATATTTTTTCAGATATCCAAGGAACTGTTACAAAACTCAGTCATGAACATAGCCACAAAGAAAAATATTTAATGATTTTATGGGCCACATTCTCTGATCACAATCTAATAAATAATAAAAGTTTGACCCCCAAAAAACTTGAAAATTAAGTAACATATCTCTAGATCTGAGGTCCCCAGGCCCCGGGCCAGGACCAACAGAGGTCCCACAGCTTGTTAGGGACCGACCGCAGAGCTCCACTGCCTCTCCCCATGCCCCATCCCCTGGAAAAATTGTCTTTGATGAAACTTAGGAAGGGGAGGAGGGTCGCCCCCACCCAGCAGGAGGTGAGAGGCCAGAGAAGCTTCATCTGTATTTACAGCCACTCCCCTCCCCATTGCTCTCATCGCCTCCCCTGGCGCCCACCCCCCCAGCCCTCTACCTCCCCACCTTACTCACCCCCACTCCCAACCCCCGTCTTCCACGAAACTGGTCCCTGGTGCCAAAAATGTTGAAGACCGCTGTTCTAGATAACTGTTTATCAAAGAGGATATTAAAAAGGAAATCACAAAATATCAAACACAATGAAAATGAGATTACTTCATACCAAAAAGGACATAACAATACAAAAGCCATGCTCAGAAAAAAATTATGGCCTTAAATGTCTTCATTACTAAAAAAGAAATACAGGAAATGAATATTCATCTTAAGAAATTAGAAAACAACAAAAGGAAATAAAAAGAAAAGACCAGGTGTGGTGGCTCACACATGTAATCCCAGTACTTTGGGAGGCTGAGGCAGTGGTGAATGCTTGAGGCCAAAAGTTCAAGACCAGCATGGGCAACATAGCAAGACCCTGTCTCTACAAAAAAATTTTTTTAAATCAGCCAGATGTGGTGGCCCTTAGCTGTAGGGCCACCTATGCAGGAGGCAAAGGCAGGAGGATCGCTTGAGCCCAGGAGTTTGAGGTTGCAGTGAGCTATGATGAGATGCCACTGCACTCTAGCCAGGACGACAGAGCAAGACCCTGTCAAGAAAGAAAGAGAGGAAGAGAGGAAGGGAGGAAGGGAGGAATGCTAATATTAATAACATAAAATAAGCAAAAATAAATAAATTCAAAAATTGGTTTTTGATAAGACAAAATTTGAAAATCTAGATGAAGCTGATGATTTCCTAGAAAATATAAATTATCAAAATCGACTCAAAAATAAATGGAAATTGGGGTAGATTAATTGCCATAAAAGACATTGCAAATGACACCAGAATGAGATGGTTTCACAGCTTACTTCATTCTAAATTTTAACAGATAGTTTTAATATTATTTAAATTATTCCAGTCCTCAGGAAAAAGATGGCAATCTCCCCGGTTCATTTTGAGAAACCAACATAATTTTATCATGAATAGCTGATAAAGATAATATACATAAGAACTATACACTAATTTCACTTAGGACTTGAGATTTAAAAATTCTGTATAAAATATTAATAGATTTCAGCAAGGCATCAAAAGAATGATACACTATGGCCAAGCTGGATGCATTCCAGGAATGCAGAATGGCCCAGTAGCTGGAAATGTATGGTCCTGATCTATGTGATCATCTCCATAGATGTGGAAAAGGCATTCATTATGGATTTTGGGGCCATTCTTAATAAAAACTCTAATAGAATTAAAAGGAACTACTTAAATATGACAAAGACAATCAAAAAACAACAGTGAATATCATTCTAAGTTGTCAAACACTGAAGTTGTTTCAAATAAAATCAAGAATCTAACAAGGGTGCTCATTGTCACTATTATCATTCAACAGTATCTTAGAAGTTCTAGTAAATGCAATGAGATTTTAAAAATTACATAATTCACATTAACACTGTAAAAGAGAGACTAAAAAGAAAGAAAATTAGTCATATTAACACTGTAAAAGAGAGAATAAAAAGAAAGAAACTATCTTTTTCTTGATGATCAACTGTATTTCTAGAAAATCTAAGGGACTAGTAAAAACAATCTATTAATTAGAGAATTTGGTAAAGTGGCTGGATAAAAATATAAATATATAAAAATCAATTACTTTTCTCTAGCAATGAACACCTAAAAATGAAAGCAGGTAAAATAGTACTTTCACAATAATGATGAAAACTTTAAATACTCAGGAATAAGTTTAACAGGAAATGTATGAGTCCTTGATAACATTATAAATTAGAAAGAAAAAAGAGGAATGGCATTCGTCGAGAGCTTAAAATGTCCTTATTGCTTTACATGAATTATTCTATTCTCACAACAACATTACGAGATAAGTACACTAATTATCTTCACTTTACAGATATGGAAATAAAGGCACAGAACACTTGAGAAACTTGCCCAAGTTACACAGCTAGTAAGTGGCAGCCTGATTCCATAGCTCGTTGTTTTAATACTGCCTACCTTAAATAAATGCATTCGTGTCCTTTAGGGGGAGACTTCCCATATCATACTATCAATTCTTCCAAAATTAATAATCAAATATAATGTATTTCCAATTAAAATCCTATTAGGGAAGTTTCAGAATTGATAAAATTCACAGAGAAGAAGAGACGCTGAAGAAATAAGCTGGAAATGTACAAAAAAGAAAAAACTGAAGGATTTTCCCTTCACCCGATATCAAAACACAGTAAAAATCCACTCTGCCAGAATCAGCGTTGTTTGGCAGAGAGGCAGACAAATCAGTGGGATATAGTAAAGAATGCACAAATAGATCCAAGTTTTTATGAAATTTTAATCTTTGACACAAATAGTATTTCAACTCTGTAAAAAGGGATTTTAAAAAAGTAAATGATACTGGCACAGCTAGCCATCCATCTGGAAGAAAATTACTGGTCCCTTTATCTCATATATAAAATAAATTCCAGAATGGAATAAAAGTTAAATGTATTATATAACAATACAAATATTTAAAATAAATCTAGGAGATTATTCTTGGAGTTGGGAACAACTTAACCAAAATTGAAAACCCATAAAAGAAAAGATAGGCATGTTTGATTATAAAAATTTTTATATGGCAAATGGTGAGAGAATTAAGTCAATAGACATACAAATTAAACTAACAGCAAGGTCCTACCCATCAGACTGGCAAAATTAAACAAATCAACATCTCCTGTTAGTGGCAGAGATGACAGAATGGTGACAATTCTTTTCCACACTGGTAGTGGAAATGTGAATTGTTATAGCCACTAAACAACAACAGCCAAGATTCCTTGTCCAATTGCAGGATGGTGTGCATGCTACACTAGCACATGTGGAAGAGAAGATGGCAGGAAAACAGAAAGGTGGACAGAGGAGAGACGGAAGATATTTGAAGGACAGAAGGAGGGTAGAAAGGAAGAGAGGGAGAGAAGAAGGAAGAGAGGAAAGAATGAAGTCAACATAATTATACAGAATATCTGAAAGGACACCCAAGAAACTGCTATCGATGGTGGCCTCAAGTGAGGGGCTCTGATGGCTAGAGAGTGGAAGAAAACTTACTTTCCCTTGTATACCTTTTTGTATCTTTTGAATTCAGTTCCATGTGTTAGTTTTTGTCTGTTCAAAGAAGTAATAATTAAATAGTTGAACGTATGTTCAACAATAACAAAAAAGAACTAATGGATAGAAGTGTACACTGTATATCCTAATATTTTTTATTTCTTTTGCTATTTCCATATATTTAAAGAGAAAATATCCATAGCTGTTTGAGAGTTGATTTATGTTAATACATCAGCGTAAGCTGAAAACACATACTGAAATAATAAAGACTAGTGGATTTTCTTTTTTTTTTTGAGACAGAGTCTCACTGTCCTGCCTGGGGCGAGTGCCGTGGCGTCAGCCTAGCTCACAGCAACCTCAAACTCCTGGGCTCAAGCGATCCTACTGTCTCAGCCTCCCGAGTAGCTGGGACTACAGGCATGTGCCACCATGCCCGGCTAATTTTTCTTTTCTATATGTATTTTTAGCTGTCCAATTAATTTCTTTCTATTTTTTTGGTAGAGACGGGGTCTCGCTCTTGCTCAGGCTGGTCACGAACTCCTGAGCTCAGAACGATCTGCCCGCCTCGGCCTCCCAGAGTGCTAGGATTACAGGCGTGAGCCACCGCGCCCGGCCCAGACTAGTGGATTTTCTAAAGGTTGCCATAAAGGTGTTGGAAAATTCCCTGAATGGACAGTCCAATATTCCGTGGAAAGCACTGCGCTACCTGATCGGGGAAGTGATTTACGGTGGCCGCGTGACTGACAGCTGGGACAAGCGATGCTTGGAAACCCTTCTCTACAAATTTTGTAATCCTGAAGTTGTGAGAGATGACTTCAGTTTCTCTAGAGATGAGGTAAGAGAAGAATTTATCTTCTTACATTACTCTATTATTTTTAACTATGCATTGTTGCATTATTTAAAATATGTATTTCAATAAATTTTAATGTTCATTTTTAATGGCTTTTATTAACTTTCAGTATTATGAAAGTTTACTTTTACTCACTACTCTATTAAATACAATGTTACACAGGGCAGTAAAAAAAGAATGATAAAGAAGTAGTTCATACCTTCTGAGAACCCAGAGTATAAAATACGAGGCACAAGAAAGCAGAGGCAAGCTAACATCTATAGATCAACTATTCCATGCCAGTTAACTTATATGTATTTCTCATTTAATGCTCAAAACCATCATGTGGAATAGATGCTGTTCCCAGTTTACAGGGAAGGAGACTGATGTTCACAGGGTGCCAAGCAGATGCAACTAGTAAGTAGCGGTGCTGAGATTCAAGAACTTTGCTCCTACCCCAACAAGATAAAATTCTACATCTTCTCTTGTTCTTTATCTCCTCTTCTCCCCTACTTTAGTTTCTTTTTTTTTTTTTTTTTTTTTTTTTTGAGACAGATCTCACTCTGTTGCCCGGGCTAGACTGCCCGTGGCGTCATCCTAGCTCACAGCAACCTCAAACTCCTGGGCTCAAGCGATCCTCCTGCCTCAGCCTCCCGAGTAGCTGACACTATAGGCATGCGCCACCATGCCCGGCTAATTTTTTTCTATATATATTTTTAGTTGTCCAGCTAATTTCTTTCTATTTTTACTAGAGACAGGGTCTCACTCTTGCTCAGGCTGGTCTCGAACTCCTGAGCTCAAGCAATCCTCCTGCCTTGGCCTCCCAGAGTGCTAGGATTACAGGCACGAGCCACCATGCCCAGCCTCCCCCTGTAGTTTCTATCCTGCATCCAGACCTCCACTTTCGTGTGGCAGAAATCTCCAGGCTAGACATCAGCCACTAGGCCCCAGTGAAATGGTTGCTATTATAACAGAGGAAAAAATTCTGCAGATTTCTGACCTTGGAGTGTAGAGGGTAGGACTTGACATAAATTTTGATGGGTGAGAATTTGTATAGGAGAGGTGAGTAGAAGATGAAAAGGAAGACGACACCTTGGGGGTGATCATTGTGAGTTAGGAGTGGCCTGGTATAATCAAAGGAAAGAGAAATCCTATCCAGGTTACCTGTCTAGTGTCTTAAGAGTCTGGAGAGATAGACAAAATGGTAAATGTGATATTTTAAGGAGATGCATTTGTAAGGTAGCTATAGAATGGCTAGTAATAGTCTATGCTGATGACCCTGAGTCAAGAAGACATTAAAGTATATCCTTTATACACTATTTGCTAAGACAGGAAAAGCCATGAGGTTTTTCTTTAAGATTTCCATTTAAAAAATGTTTAAAATAACATAATAATTTGTTAAATTTAGAGTCCTTTATATTGCCCCAAAAGTAAAATGTACATGGTCTTTGTATACAGACTATGACCTTAAGTATGCATTAAGTGAATAAGTAATAAGGTATACAGTACCATACAGCATACAGTTGCATTGGCAGAATTATATCAGACAACAGAAATGTACTCTGAAATCATATGTTTCAATTGTTTAGCTGCTTTAAAACACTGGGAATTTTATGACAATTCCAACTTGCCAGCTCTTTCTGTTCTTTGTCATAATCTTGGCTTCTTCTACAGGTAGTTTTTTTTGTTTTTTTTTTGAGACAGAGTCTCACTCTTTTGCCCGGGCTAGAGTGCCGTGGCGTCAGCCCAGCTCACAGCAACCTCAAACTCCTGGGCTCAAGTGATCCTTCTGCCTCAGCCTCCTCAGTAGCTGGGACTACAGGCATGCGCCACCATGCCCGGCTAATTTTTTCTATATATTTTTAGTTGTCCGATTAATTTCTTTCTATATTTAGTAGAGACAGGGTCTCGTTCTTGCTCAGGCTGGTCTCGAACTCCTGAGCTCAAACAATCCGCCCACCTCGGCCTCCCAGAGTGCTAGGATTACAGGCATGAGCCACCGCGCCTGGCCTGTAGGTAATTTTTTTATCAGTGACTCTTTGTGATTTGATGTTTCCCTCTTGGCCCTCATCGATTCTTCAATGTTTTCCTTGAGGATATCAAAAAAGCCACCACCACCTACTTTCCTGACTATATGAACAATGCATTTCTCTTATTTGTCAATGGTCTGCTACTCTTAAGATCATTCCCACATTCCTTCTATAGGTTTTACTAAAGTAAAATGATTTGCTCAAGCTTTATTGCCTTGATGAAATGGGTGGTCAGAATCACCCTAGCCTTTAAAGTGTTTTTCTTTCTCTCTTTTCCCAACGAGAATGTTCTATGTGCATATCATGTGCACATTACAATACAGTAGTCCCAGATGTTGCTTTTGACAGTGTCTACCATATACCACATACAGATAAGAAGAGATTTCTGTATAAAATTTCATGGGAAAACATTGTCTTTAAGCATTACTGGAAGTAGATACCTTACTCAGGCAAAAACTAACAAAGTGGTTAAATTTTCAGTTATATCAGCCAGTGCCCAAAGGTGCGAGCCTGGAGGACTGCATACACATTATCCAGTCCCTACCTGATGACGATCCTCCAGAGGTCTTGGGAGTACACCCTGAGGCCATAAGGAGCTGCAGGGAGATTCAGAGCGAGAAGTTTATTGAAAGTCTCATTGCCATGCAACCAAGAGCTACCACTGCCGCCACCCTCAAGATCCGGTAAGAACTCACCAGGAAAAATTATTGGTCAAAATTTGTTAAATATTCATTTGAAGAGATAGAATATAGAATTTGTACAAAAGTATAATCTACATGGTGGAGAAACTAAATTCTCCAAATGACACAGAAACAAGTACACACACACACACGCATAAACACACAGACACAATTACAGAGCATGTAGTAGTTACTCAATAAATCTTTGTTGAATGAGTGACTGAATTGTACCTGGTGTGTGGTATTTTTAAAATGAATTTGTTTAAATGTGAAATGTACATATTTACTTCAATAGCACAGGAAAAGATAACCATCCTAATAAGCAAAAGGACAGTGTGGTCAGGGAAAACTAGCCCTGCATCTTGAGGTCTATGTGGATTATACCTTTCTTACCTCTGTTTGTAAGGTCACACTGCCTCAGTATCTTTATCCATAAATGGAGATAACAACTTTCTACCCATCAAGGCTGTTGTGAGGTTCAAATGGCATCCTACATGTGCAGTGTTGGTGGTACAATGGTGAGCATAGCTGCCTTCCAGATGGTATAACATACACCCAAATTCCCAGGTCTCCTCAGCCTGTGACTACAAAATAAGATCATGTTTATTAATGCTAGAGCAACATGGCTCGAATCCTCAGTGGTTTGATTGCCAGATGGATAATCCCACTCTTCCCTCCCAGAGTTAATTCCAACAAACAGTGCTCCAGCTGCTTCTAAACATCTAGGACACTCACTCATAGCTGCTCAGGAAATAGACAACTCAGGCACACACACTTCTTCCTCTCTGCCTTCCTCACTGCGCCTGGATTCCAATCTCAGCTGTACCACTTGACTTTGCAAATTTGAGGACGTCAATCAACTCTTTCTGTCTCAGGCTCCTCATCTCTAAAGCAGAGATAATGAAAGTACCGACTTCACAGGGCTGTTCTGAGAGTCAAGTGAAATCAGGTAATAATAGTACCTAACTCACCTGAGTTCCTTATGTATTTAAGTTCTACTTGTAAGTCTAACGAGTTTTAGCAATCACTTTTAAAAGGTCTTTGAATAGTGTTTGATAAGTTTCATCTATGAGGGAGTAATAGAGTCCTTCCCAGACAAGCAATCACTGATGGATTTTGCAAAGACCAGACCAGCCCTGCAGGAAGTACTCAGACCTGCATTACACACTGAACAGAGTAATAGACACTCTTCAAAGTAAAATCATTCAAGAGTTAAAGCCTAGAACATGGACTTCATGATGGCTCAAGGAGCAAAACAAAACAACAGGATTTCACCCAACAATATGAATGGAAATCTACCACAAATCTCAATCCTCTCAATAAATGTGAATGGCCAGAACTGTCCTCTGAAGAGATACAGACTGGCAGAGTGGATAAAAATCCACAAGCCTAGTATCTGCTGTCTATAGGAAACACATCTAACCTGCAAAGATGCCTTCAGACTAAAGGTCAAGGGATGGAAAACTATCATCCAGGCAAATGGAAGTCAAAAGAAAGCAGGGGTAGCTATACTAGTTTCGGATAACATAAGCTTTAAAATAGCAAAAGTAAAAAAGGACAAAGATGGCCACTATATAATGGTGAAAGGGAAGATCCAACAAGAAGAGTTTACAATCCTTAATATCTATGCACCCAATACATGAGCACCCAGTTACATAAAGCAAACCTTGTCTGATCTAAATAGCATGATAAATAATAACACCATAGTAACAGGGGACTTCAACATTCCACTGGACAATGAACTGGACAAATCTTCCAAACAGAAAATAAGCAAAGAAATAATGGACTTAAACAGAGCTCTTGAACAAAAGGGTCTGACACATCTCTGCAGAACATTCTACCCAAATAAAGCCGAATTCACATTCTTCTCATCAGCCCACGGAACTGTCTCCAAAATTGATCACATGCTAGGCCACAAATCAGACCTCAACAAATTCAGAAAAATAGAAATTATACTGTGTACTTTGTCGTACCATAGTGGTATAAAATTACAGTTCAATTCCAATAGAAATACTCGCCACTTCACAAAGTCAAGGAAATTAAACAATCTATTGTTGACTAACTCCTGGGTCAAGGAGGAAATACAGAGGGAAATCAAGAACTTCTTTGAACTAAATGATAACAGAGAAACAAGCTATCAAAACCTGTGGGATACAGCAAAAGCATTCCTGAGAGGAAAACTAATAGCAATAAATGCTCATATCCAAAAACCAGAAAGTTTAGAAATTGGCAACCCAATAAATAGAATCAAGGATTTGGAAAAGGAAATGCAAACCAATCCCAATCCAAGTAGAAGAAAAGAAATAAATAAGATCAAAGCAGAACTAAACGAAATTGAGAACAAGAGAACTATACGGAAGATCAACAAAACCAAAAGCTGGTTTTTTGAAAAGATAAACACAATTGACAGCCCTCTCACTAGATTGACTAGAATCCAAAGGGAAAGGTCTCTAATAAACTCAATCAAAAATGAAAAAGGAGAGGTCACAACAGACACCATGGAAATACAAAACATTATTTTTGATTACTATAAAAACCTATATGCCCAAACACTATATAACGAGGAGGAAATGGACAAATTCCTGGAAGCATACAACCTCCCTAAGTTCACCCAGGAGGTAACAGAATATCTGAGTAGACCAATCTCAAGCTCAGAAATTGGAGCAGCAATCAAAAACCTCCCAAAACGTAAAAGTCCCGGACCAGATGGCTACACTTCAGAGTTTTACCAAACATTCAAAGAAGAACTCACACCTATACTACACCTATACTACAGAAATTATTCCACAATATCAAGAAAGATGGTATCCTTCCTAACTCATTCTACAAAGCCAATATCACCTTGATACCAAAGCCAGGAAAGGACACAACAAAAAAAGAAAACTTCAGACCAATATCCCTTATGAATATAGATGCAAAAATCCTCAACAAAATTTTAGCAAATAGAATTCAGCAGCACATCAACAAATAATTCACCATGAACAGGTGGGCTTTATTCCAGGGATGCAAGGCTGGTTTAACATATGCAAATCTATAAATGCAATTTGCCACATAAATAAAAGCAAGAACAAAAACCAAATGATTCTTTCAATAGATGCAGAAAAAGCATTTGACAAAGTCCAACACACCTTTATGATAAAAACTCTCATCAAAATAGGCATAGACGGCTCATTCCTTAAAATTATCAAGTCCATTTATGACAAACCCACTGCCGATATCATATTGAATGGGGAAAAATTGAAACCATCCCCACTTAGAACCGGAACTAGACAAGGCTGCCCTCTATCTCCACTTCTATTCAACATAGTGCTTGAAATCCTTGCCACAGCAATTAGGCAAGAGAGGGGTATTAAGGGTGTCCAAATGGGGACAGATGAGATCAAACTCTTGCTCTTTGCCGATGATATGACATTATATCTAGAAAACCCCAAGGATTCATCTAAGAGACTCCTAGAACTGATAAATGAATTCAGCAAAGTCTCAGGATACAAAATCAATACACACATCTGTGGCATTCATATATGCCAATAACAGTCAAGACGAAGATCAAATCAAAAACACAATTCCTTTTACAATAGCCTCAAAGAAAATTAAATATCTAGGAATATATTTAACGAAAAATGTGAGAGACTTATACAGGGAGAACTACGAAACACTAAAAAAAGAAATTGTAGAACAGATGGAAAAACCTGCCTTGCTCATGGATTGGCAGAATCAATATCGTTAAAATGTCCATACTGCCTAAAGTGATCTACAGAATTAATGCATTCCCTATCAAAATCCCTTTATTGTTCTTTACAGATCTGGAAAAAATAATTCTAAACTTTGTATAGAACCAGAAAAGACCTCGTATAGCCAAAGCAATCTTAAGTAAAAAGAACAAACTGGGAGGTATCAGTCTACCAGACTTCAAGCTGTACTACCAGGCTATAGTAACTAAGACAGCATGGTACTGGCACAAGAACAGAGACATTGACCTCTGGAACAGGACTGAGAATCCAGAGAGGCAACCATCACATATGGTAACCTAATCTTTGTCAAAGCTGACAAAAATATACACTGGGGAAAAGAATCTCTTTTCAATAAATGGTGCTGGGAAAACTGGATAGCTACATGTGGAAGACCCTTTCAGACATCAGCCTAGGCAAGGAATTCTTGAAGAAGAACCCCAAAGCAATCACCGCAGCAACAAAAATAAATAAATGGGATCTAATCAAATTAAAAAGCTTCTGCACTGCCAAGGAAGCTATCATTAGAGCGAATAGACAGCCCACAGAAAGAAAATATTTGCTCTCTACACATCTGATAAAGGGCTGATAACCAGAATCTATCTAGAACTCAAAAAAACCAACAAGAAAAAAATCAAACCACCCCATGAACAAATGGGCAAAGGAAATGAACAGAACCTTTTTGAAAGAAGACAGAATAATGGCCAGCAAACATAAAAAAATGCTCAACATCTCTAATCATTACAGAAATGCAAATCAAAACCATAATGAGATATCACCTAACCCCAGTGAGCTTGGCCTCTATCAAAAAATCCCAAAACAACAAATGCTGGCGAGGATGTGGAGAGACAGGAACAACTCTTACACTGCTGGTGGGACTGCAAATTAGTGCAACCTCTGTGGAAAAGAATTTGGAGATACCTCAAAGAGCTAAAAATAGAAATACCATTCGATCCAGCAATAGCACTATTAGGCATCTACCCAAAAGAGCACAAAACATTCTATGATAAAGACATCTGCACCCGAATGTTTATGGCAGCACAATTCACTATCGCAAGGATGTAGAAACAACCCAAGTGCCCGTCAATCCACGAGTGGAATATTAAAATTTGGTATATGGATACAATGGAATATTCTCAATCATAAGAAACGAGAGTGATCTAGAACCTCTTATACTTTCCTGGATTAAACTTAAGCCCATTATCCAAAGTGAGGCACCACAAGATCGGAAGAATGGGCTCCACTTGTACTCGCCATCAAATTGGTACTAACTGATCAACACTAGGGTAATCACATGGCAGTAATATTCTCCAGGGATTAGGGGGATGGGGGTGGTAAATCTGCAACTAAAGGACACGGGGAACATTGTAGGGGGGAAGGGCATGCCTTTAACCCTCGCTTGGGTGAGGCAAAGACATGAAGTGTAATCATGATGTTTGTACCCTCATAATACCCTGAAATAAAAAAAAAAATAGTGTTTGATCCCATTTGTAAACTTAATCAAACATTTTCAAATATATTAATATTCATTATAAAGTTAAGGTGCCTCAGTTGCCTGTCTGCCAGACCTTCTCCCAAGTCTTTTCATAACTTTTATAAATCTAAATAATTAATCAAATAAATATTATGAATCTTAAATTCTCTTATTCTCCAATATTTTATACCAATTTAACAGGAGTTCAACTTAAAATCATAAATTAATTTCTCAATTATCTCTTTTAAATTAGTGCCACAAGACTGACCTCTAAGGTGTTAAGAGACCCAATTCTCTTAAACATTACAAGTATTTAACAAACCAACATATATAGATTCCTTAACACAAAAATAATTTTACTATGATTTTGATTCTGTCAAACCTATTTATACTTAATTCTAAATCTTCCCAGAGTTGAAAGATGCTTACAGTGACCAATTTTATCATTTTGCATGATTTTTGAGTTTTGCTTCTCAGTTTGCTTGAGGTTGAAAAAACAAACAAATAAACTAAACAAAACAGAGATTTTAACCAAAATATGAATTAATTATTGCTGGCAACATTGATAGGATGCCCTGAACCCTGTTTATAGTTGTTGTTAAGGTAATAATAGCTACATAACTCTCTGACCATCTATGTGACCATCACCTGTCATCCCTGGATTCTGATTATAGTTACCTAATACTTCTGTGTATTCATAGATTGAAATTTAAATTTCTTTGGCTATTAAGATACATGTAAATATTTTCCACATATCTCTAACATCTTTGAACCCCTTGTCATTCTGCACTTTCTTATAGTCTTCTTGTCTCTTTGGACCATACGACTCATATTAAAATGTCATCTGATTGAATTCTGGCTATGGCTTATAGCTTTGGCTGAGTATTTGGACATATCTTATAGGTTATTCTACTGATAATTGAACTTTCATTTCACTGATTTAATGACTATATACTAACTATCTGTTACACGTAAGGAATTTGTACACGTGAAGAAAGAAGAGTACTCTATTGGAAGCCTCCAGCATGTCCCCAGAATATCAGGTTGAATTTCCCATAGACCTCGCACTTCTAAAGATTAGTTCTATACTGTTAGCATAACGCCAGTCACACCAGTAAGAGATGGTAAGATTATACAGAAATGCTGTTATAAATATACCAAATATGTTTATTAATGTCCCTTTGGTCATTTTGGGAGGCTTTAATTATCCTAGTCATGCCGCCTTTGCTTATTAGAGACTTGTCTGTGGGACTTAATTCAAAAGATCTGTCATATTCGATTTAATGTCCTCAGTGGTAACAAATCTTTGCCCTTTGTAGGTAAGTTTGATTTTTGAAAGCTTTTGACCTTTTAAATTATTTGAAGCCACCTTGGATGAATTCTGCTGAGAAACTCAACTTTAAAGTCAAAAACAAAGTGTGATGACAAAGTAGGAAGACACCTTATGTCCGGCGATTTGTAAACTGGCTCGGAAGCAGCACTGTTGGACTAAATACCTGGCGGTACCTGCAAGATTATCGCTTACTTTGAAGGCTGGCATTCATTTGGCTGTGTGAACCTTGGGGGTTTTGTTGAAAAATCTGTCCCTCCTAGTGAGGAGAGCACCAGAGAGAGTGAAAAGTCAAAAGCAGAGTGTCCCACTCCCACTCATCCACTGACTGTCTCAGCGGGTCCTACCACCTCCCTGGGCCCTGGGTTCAACATCTTTCAAAGAATTCCAAAGAACCCCTCCAGCTCTAGTGTTTTGTGGTTTTGCTTATTACAACCTCACCCAGACCTGTACGCACACTGTCCTTCTGTCACCACCCACTGGGGTGTTATCAGGAAACCCTTTATGTAAACACAGAGGAATGTGACAAACAGTGGAATAAGCTATACAGCTGCTTAAGCATCCGCTGCCTAGTTGCCTCCTCTTTTTCATTCGGTCTTGGTACTTCCTTCAAGCATATGCATTCGGATGAATATTTTACAAAGAAATCCTAAAAGAACTTTTAAAATCCATATTTTCTTGCAAATAGGTGCACCAGACAGTTTTCTCATCTGTAAAATGAAATGAACTCCATGGTCTCCCAAAATATGCGCTGTCTGACTTTCTACAGAACATGTTGATCAACCCCTGATCAAGACACATAAAATTCCTTTAACTTTCATATCCTATGTGCCTCCATGGAAAGCCTCTTTTTAATCTGTAAAATATCAAAATTTTATCTCTTTTTTTAATCCAGATCATGATCCCCTTATCCATTGTGTCTTGCTAACCTTTTTGAACCAAGAAATTAGACGATTTGATAAGTTATTATTTGTCATACATAAATCTTTAAAAGATCTTCAACTTACAATAAAAGGAAAGACCATCCTCACACAAGAATTGGAGGAAATATTTAACTGTTTCCTTAACATGAGAGTGCCTACATTGTGGCAGGTAAGCAATTATTATTATTTCCTATTTGCTTGTTTCCCTGAAATAAATATCCAGATTGAAGGTAATGGTTAAGCTAACTGTGGTACATACACGTGATGAAATATTATGTAACTCTTAAAAGATGCCAACATCCTTTTGGTATGAGTATATATTAATACAGCCTCTCAGAGGGCAATTTGACAATTCCACTTAAATTTATCTTAGAAATGTTTATTATAGGACTGTTTATAATAACATAAAGCTGAAAACAACTTGAATATCTATTAATAAGAATCTGGTTACATATGCTATGGTACATAACACTTCTAAATGTTGTGCCCAGGAACAATGGCTCAGTATTTGCTAATTTAGTGTTCACAGTGAACTTTGCAGAACGTAACCACTGCAAATAAGGAGACTCAACTGTATATATATGTATAGGGGTGTGTGTGCGCATGTAGAGAGAGAGAACTGGAGGAAAACATATAAAAATAACTTTTTCTCTGGATAATAGAATTATGAATGATTTCTATACCTGCCTCATACAGTTCTATATTTTCATATTTCTACAATGAGAATATATTGCTTTTTCCTGATTCAAGCAGCAGAGACAGAGGAAAAAAAAGGAATATATTGCTTTTGTAAGCAAAAAAAATTGACATTTTTAAATTAAAAAATAAAAACAAAGCAAATAAGAAGATGAAGAGACTGCTGGGTCATGGCCTTAGGCAAAAGGCAAATTGTAGAAACACAAAGTTTATTAGACCTTAGACCAAGAATAAAATCAGCTATGGAAGATCTGGCAACACAGAGTAGAAAGTTAACCAGCATCGTGTTGGACACAAAAACTATTGCTCCAGAAATGAAATTCTCCCCTTACAATCAGCATTGGCCTTTCCCAAAACCCTGAATCGTAGACCAGGTTATAAACCTATGTAGACATGTGAAAAGTTGTTCCACATCATGTACTACTAGGATGGATAGAATCAAAAAGAGATACTAACAAGCATTGGTGAGGACATGGAGAAACTGGAACCCTCATATATCACTCATGGGAATGTAAAATGGTACAGCCACTGTGGAAAACAGTCTCGCCGGAACCTGTGGCCTTGGGGTGATTTCTAAGGAAGATTCCAGGAGAGGGGACAGAAACCGATGGCTTATTCCTTCAGGAAGCCTGACTGTCAGCAAAGCAGGACGAGGCTGGGGGACCACAAGGCCTCCTCCTGCCAACTTGCAAGAAACAAGTAGGATTGAGCGTTGGGTGGTTTGTGCATTCGAGATAGAAGAGCATGTTAATAAACAAAGGGATGGAGAATGGAAAGCTGAGTCTACAGAGGAGAGAGGAAATACTCCAGAAGGGCTGTTCACAGCACAGCGGCAGGGGTCAGCTTGACGCAGGACTGGGAGCAGAAGTGGGGAAAGGAGTAGACAGTGGGTGGGGGGGTTATAGAACTTTGTATGGGGGGAGGCCAGGAAGCCGCACCTGCTCACACCTAACGGCATGTGAAGGTGAGCTCGCAGGGAGGGAAGGGGTGGGCAATGGAAGGATTTGGGAAGAGTGACAGAAGCCTTCAACCAGGATGGAAGCTTCTAAGTGTTTTGTCCAAGGCACTGTTAAAATAATGTTGTTTTGCTGGTAATAATTTTCAGATTTTTCATTATTGCTTTCAGTTGGAAAATGACATCCTCCTGCTGGATTGTTTCTCTTGAGCAATCAAGTCCATTACTGAAGTTTGCAGAAATGTTCCTAATGACCCCAAAAACAAATCTAAAAAGAAAAATTAATGTGACTGTCTTTAAATCCCAACAGAAACATGCCTACGTTTCGTGTAAACCACTGAGTTCCTGGGTAAATGATCTCATCCAGCAACTGAACTTCTTTAATACATGGGCCAAAGCAGCTTTCACTGCACTACGTCGTCGGTATGGATGAAAGCTGCTATATGTTTCTGCCCCATTTTTGCTTAAAGCTTAACAGTTTACAACATAATGTCACATGCATGGTCTCCTTGGTTTCTCACAGTAACGTGTGAATTAAGCAGGGGAGGGATTCTTATCTTCCGTGTGGGCTGAGGAAGTGGAGAAGTGGAGAGTCTCGTCCAAGGCCACTCCACTTCAAGACACAGTTACGATTAAAACCTAGTACCTGGGCCGGGCGCGGTGGCTCACGCCTGTAATCCTAGCACTCTGGGAGGCCGAGGCAGGCGGATCGTTCTGAGCTCAGGAGTTCGAGACCAGCCTGAGCAAGAGTGAGACCCCGTCTCTACCAAAAATAGAAAGAAATTAATTGGACAGCTAAAAATATATATAGGAAAAAATTAGCCGGGCATGGTGGCGCATGCCTGTAGTCCCGGCTGCTCGGGAGGCTGAGACAGTAGGATTGCTTAAGCCCAGGAGTTTGAGGTTGCTGTGAGCTAGGCTGACGCCACGGCACTCACTCTTGCCAGGGCAACAAAGTGAGACTCTGTCTCAAAAAAAACAAACAAACAAACAAAAAAAAACCTAGTACCTTTCTCTATTCTACATTGTGTCCTGAGAAATTAGCAGGGGAAATGTGAAAGGAAATAAGAATTGGTTACATATAATTTTATTTTTTTTTTTAGAGACAGTGCCTCTCTCGCTCTGTTGCCCAGGCTGGAGTTCAGTGGTGCAGTCATAGCTCACTGCGTCCTCCAACTCCTGAGCTCAAGGGGTCCTCCTGGCTTAGCCTCCCCAGTAGCTGGGACTACAGGAATGCGCCACCACGCCTGGCTAATTTTTATTTTTTGTAGAGGTGGGGTCTGACTATGTTGCCCAGGCTGGTGTCAAACTCCTGGCCTTAAGCAGTCCTCCCCCCTCAGCCTCCCAAAGTGCTGGGATTATAGGCGTGAGCCACAGCACCTGGCCCCTAGTTACATATAATTTTTAAATGTGCTTTTAGTCATAATAAAAATAGCTTGAAAGGCATGGTAATAGCTAACATTTAACAAGCACCTTGTGGTGTGGCAAACAGTTTTCTAAAAGCTTCACTCATACTAACTCACCGAATTCTCACAGTAACCCTATGATGTAAAGTAGGTACTACCATTATCATCATCCCCATTTTAGACATGAGGAAACTGAGGCAAAAGATATGAAGTAAGTAAGCTGTGCAAAGTTTCACGCTAGAGCATGGAAGTATTAAGATTTGAACTCAGAAAATTGGGTTCCAAAGTCTGTATCAGACTGCCTCTTACACCATTTAACTATAAGTGAGTGTTAGCAACAGAACAAACTCAGACACCTGACCCACATTTCTGTGCTAGAAATCCCTTGGGAGAAGTCTGTGACAAGATTTAGCAAGGCCCAGCCAGGATTCCCACAACAGCCTCCCTTGTTACCCAAATCCATTGTCTTCCAGCCTTTGGGGTCTCCCTTTTCCCTCACAAGCTTAAAACCATAGCTGGTTTCCACTCAAGTACAGGACAGGAATCCTGAGTGGGTGAAGTTGAGGTGAAAAGTAAAGGGAGGAACCTGGGCGGGCGCAGAGGGACCTGCCCAGACCCCCTGAAGGTGTGCAACTGTGCCCTAACAACCCAACCTGTGGCCTGCCTTCCAACAGGTACGTGAGATTTATCACAGCTTGGAAGCAGTCTGTTCCATCAAAATCCAAACAGCCTGCTGATCCGGAGAATTTCTTTGAAGGATTTCCTGCAAGATACTGGCTCCCGGCTTTCTTCTTCCCCCAAGGTGAGCCTTAGAGCCGGATGGGCCCCACTCCTGGCCCAGGCAAGCTTGCACTCAGGGCCCCATCATTGCCTTCTCCTCCTCCCCTTAGGATGAGGAGCCCAGTGACAGTCCCTGCATCCCCACAAGTGCCTGAGTCTCTTGCGTGCACTGAAGCAATCTCTCCTCTCCCTCCCCACCCACTTCCATCCCTCACCCCAATCTCCTCACATCCCAAAATATACCCCCCTCTTCAGGCCTCACCTGTGCATGGTGGGGCACTGTTTCATCTCCAGGCCATTGAATCTGTGATGTGAAAGGCCGACACTAGACACCCCCAAAGGCCACGACAGAGGACTGGAGATGGGCACCTTAACTGGGGGCTGATTCTATGCTTCAGGCATTCATTCATTCATTCCTTTACAAGAAAGAACTGATGACTGAGTGTTTGCTGGGCCCTGGGCCCCACCTGCTCTGCACAAATGTTCAGCGGGAAAGAGACTTCAGCCAGAATGTGTGGTTGGGGTATTAAGGGCATCATAAAGGGGCAATACCAGACCATGAGCCCTGTGAAGGCAGGAACCAGGTCTGTTTTAACTTATGTTGTATCCCTAGGACCTAATACAGCCCCCAGCACTATGCAAGCTCTCTCTAAATATTAGAAGCATGAAGAATGACTTTCTGAATGAGTATGTGCATGAGTCAGATACTTCTGGAGCATAAAACAGGGGGACCTTAACTAAGGGCCGGGGAGGGCCACCAAGGAAATAACCTCTAGGATGAGACTTGAAGCTTGCTGCTAGTTAGGTATTACCCAGGTGGGGGTAGAGGAAGGAGAGAATAATCAACCACACTCACATGGCATTTACTGGGTGCCAGGCACTGTTCTGAGGACTTTGTATAAATTAAGTCATTCAATTTTCATGACATTCTTATGAGGTTATTACTATAATTATCCCTATTTTCAGATAGAAAACCGAGGCACAGAGAAGTTAAGAGATTTGCCCAAAGTTATACTCCTAGTAAGTTATATGACTTTGGACAAAAACAAAAGCAATGATTTTTAACTCAGCCTGTCTGACTTAAAAAGTTGACTTAACCACTACACTACACTGGGAATAGCAATCTTTTTAGAGAGAATTCCATCCAAAGGTGCAGAGGGCAGAGGGAGCAAAGCATATGTTCATTGCGGACAGAACAAAAGAGCCCCAGAGGGAGCGTGGTGTCGCAGGAAGCTGGAAAGATGGGCACGGCCGCCCCCAGAGGCGTAAGACACACTGCGGGGGTCACCTGCATCCTGTGGCAGTGAGAACCACCCAAGTGTTTCAGGCCAGAGAGGTCGTGTCCCACAGCTGCAGTGTGGAAGGGGCAGGGGCACAGCAGAGCACAAAACAGGGTCCCGCTCATCCAGGCGCCTGCGCCAACCTCCAGGCAGAGCTGGCGCGCATGGGAGGGCCAGGGAGCGGGCGGAGGGAAGCTGTGGAGAGGGCACATGGGAAGCAGAACCAGCGGCCTCTGTGCATGAAGGGACATGGGCGAGGGTGGGTGAGAGGAAGCACGACTCCTAGGTCTCTGGCTTGGAAAGCTGGCGTCTGCTGACGTCATTCACTGAAATAGGGTGCACAGAGACAGGAGCAAACTGACGGGTGGAAATGATGGGCTGTCAAGCTGGAGATCTCATTGTCTCTTGCCCAACGTGGCCTTTCTCCACGCAACCAAGCGAAAGTGGCCACAGCAGCTTTGTGACTTCAGAGGAAAAGGAGTCCTCCTTTTCCCACCGTCCATGTGCCATTTCTTGAGAAAGACTCAGACACGCTTGGTCTCAGACTAGCCTCTGGGCCCCATCTTTGTTGCCAAGAGGATGAGGTCTGACGATCAGCCAAGACTGGGTCAGAAATGGAGAGGGTCCCCACAACGAGCATGGGAGGGGAGCTGGAGCGGTGACTGATGCTCCTGCTCGCTTCCCTGCCTCCCTCATGAGGCGTCAGGGTCGCTCACCCTGCGGCAAGCCCTGACACTGATGGGAGCTTGTGGCGTGGGGGTTCTCCACAGCCTTTCTCACTGCTGTGCTGCAGGACTACGGAAGGTCCCAGGGAATCTCTGTGGACGCCCTCACTTTCACCCACCACGTGGTTTCCGACACCAGCGACGGCTCAGACGAGGAGTTCTCCATCGTCATCGAAAAGAAACTCAGCATGGTCAGGAGAGCCTTTAAGGTACTGGGATACTTAAAAGATTGGAAAGGGAAATCATTCATATCATTCATTCATTCATTCAATCAATCATTCCCTCAACAAACCCTTATCCGGCACTTACCACAGGCCAGGCACCAGAGATGCAGACCAACTCGGCACAGCCCCCCTTCACATCCAAATGCCATCAAACTTCATCTCTCTGCTCTCTTTGTAGGGGGAGAGAAAAAATTATAAATAATGAATAAAAGATTTAAGTTGATATAATAAATGAGCTCTATCTCCTTTTAGTAATGAAGACAGAATGCTGCTGAGGTCAGAATTTAAAGGTGTTATTTCAAATCAGTGGGCAAACCTCTCATGGCAGTGGCTGGCGGAAATGCCTGCCCCAGGAACCACCCACTCCAGAGCTCAGCCAGGTCCCAAGTAGAAACCCCCACCCACCCGGCCCTCAGCAAACACAGCGAGCCGGACCCCAGGAAGCCACTCCGGCTGGGAGGGCACAGACAGCCGGCGCCGGGCACAAACCCCAGGCCTGCCACCCTCCTGCCATTGTCCCCCACTGATTTGGAGACCCATGCTTGTCATTTTCTAAATTCCAACTTGTTCTAGGAATCTGGGAATCTATTTTTCTGCTCCAGGACCAATGCTGGGGGTCAGGGGAGGATAGGTGTTGGTCAAAGGATTAAAAAGACATGAAAGGAAGCTCAATATCTCTAGTCAGGTAAATGCAAAGCAAAGCTATTTTGCACCCACTAGGTTGGCTACAACCAAAATAACAAAAAATAGTAATAAATAAATAAATGCAGTCATGTGCCACTTAATGATGGGACTATGTTGTGAGAAATGAGTTGTGAGGTGATATCTTTGTTGTGCAAACATCATGAAGTGTGTTTACACAAACCTCAGTGGTACAGCCTCCTACACACCTAGGCTACAGACCTGTCCGGCATATCACTGTACTGGATGCTGCAGCAGGTGAAACACAGTAGTACTTGTGTATCTAAGCATACAAAAGGTAATGTGTTGCTCTGCAGTGTCACTGGACGACAGTAATTTTTCAGTTCCATTATAATGTTATGGGACCACCGTGGTGTGCTTGGTTAGTCATTGACTGGAATGTGGCAGACGGCTGTGAGTTGAGGGCCATAGACGGCCATGTGTCTAGCTTTGGTGTAGAAGCTGCCAAATGGTTTTTCAAAGTGGTTGCACCAATCGATAGGCCGGCCAGTAAGTAACAGATTGTTCCACATCCTTGCCAACACTTGGTACTTCTAGGGTTTTAGTTTTAGTCATTCTGGTGGGGGTGTAGTGGTATCTCTTTGTGATTTTAATTTGCATTTCCTTGATGGCTAATGAAGCTGAGCACCTTTTAAAATGCTTGTTGACATTTGGATTTCCTCTTTTATGAAGTTTCTGAGACTTTTGCCCATCTTTTAATTGGGCTGTCTTTGTCTTATTGATTTATAGAAATTCTTTACATATTCTGGATATAAGTCCTTTATCAGATATATGTATTGAAGGCATCTTCTCCCAGTATGTGACATTCCAATTCACTTTCTAATGGTGTCTTTCGATAAACAAAAATTCTGTTATAACAAATTCCAGTATATTCATCTTTTCTTTAGGGTTAGTGCTTTTTTTATGTTCTATTTAAGAAATCTTTGCCTACTCCAAGTCATGAAATATTCTCTTTGTTCTCTGTTATCTTCTAGAAACTATGTTGCTTTACCTTTTATATTCTATGATCTACATCAAATTGAGTTTGTGTATGGTATGAGGTGGGAGTCAAAGCTCTTTTTGTTCCATATGGATACCCAGCTAACTCTGCACCACTTCTTTTCGTTGAAATGGCCAATCCCTCCCCTACTTCAACTTTGTCCTAGATAGTTGTGTCAGTAATTACGTATGCCTGGGCCTGTTTCTGGAGTCTCTATTTCGTTCCACGGAGGACTTGTCTGTCTTTGTGGCAGCACCATACTATTGTAGTTACTGTGGCTTCATTGTAAGTCTTAATATCTGGTAGCATAAAGTCCTCCAACTTTGCTCTTCTTTAAAGTTGTCTTAATTTTTGGAGAATTGATGTCTTAACAATATTGCAACTTTCAATCATAAGTATTTGGGTCTTTTTTATTTCTCTAGCTTAAATTTAATTTAAACATCTATATAGTTCTTCAATTTCTTTCTAGTCTAATGTTCAATAGAAAAGTTAATAATGAACATCCTTGTCTTTTTCCTAAAACTCAAGGAACAGCATTTAATATTTCATGTTTAAGTATTAGGTCATTTATAGGTTTTTGGTAGATTAAGAAAGTTTCCTTCTATTTCAAGTTTGTTGAAGTTTTTTAAATTATGAATAGGTATTGAATTTATTAAATGATTTTCTGCATCCATTGAAATAATTGGCTTTTATTTTTTATCTTATTAACATGGTGGATTACATAGATAGAACTATCTGGATTTTATTTTGTTATAAAGTATGATTCCTATGTTAAGAACTTTCTATGAAGAACGGGAAATAAATGTGATGAAAGATCTTTTCAGCATCTACGGAGATAATCACTTGATTTTTCACTTTTATCAATATGATTAATTATTTTAAGAGAGCGAATTGTCTGAATTCTAATACTTTATTCAAGACTTTTGCATCAATATTTTATTTGAGATTAGGCTGTAGGATTTGGAGGTTTTTTGAGCGGGAACGTGATGTTGTTATTTTATTTAGTTTTTACTGTGCGTATTATTGACTGTGTTTTCCTAACCTAATCCCATGCGCCTTCTGTCTTTAGGGCTCTCACAGTTTCTGGCACACTGGGGAAACTTCTCATTTTCCAGTGCTTTCATGACTGCATTCTGAAATTTGGGGTGGGTGGAGGCAGCTGTTTGGCCTTTTGGTGCAGTCCTGGCCTTCCTCTTCTCAGCACTCAGCACACTGCCCTTGGAGATGACTCAGAGAACATACAGAAGGGGACTGACTGTTGGAAACCATGTTGGAAGAAGGATGGACCTGGGAGAATCCATCCTAGAGGAGACAAGACTCTGAGGAGAAAAAGAAGTGTTTAAAGGGGTGGTCCATGAAGAACTAGACCCTAATTCACTAGAGTAGATCTCCAAGGAGTGAGGGCTCCACAGGGAAGACTCATTTAAAATAGAGGCATTTAGCTGGTCTAAAATGGCGATGATGGTGGAGTGTCCTTTTGCAGACAGGCAGTGCGCTGTGACTGCAGTTTTGGGAGAAATTAGATGACCACTTGGCAAGCGGAAGAAATTTGAAGTTCATGTGTGAAAAAGTTCATAGACTTTTTATCCAATTGTTTATTAATTTATTCACTTGAAAATATGTATCCAAAACTGTGCTAGCTGTTGGGAGTATAGACATGAACAAAATATGGCTCCTGCTGTCCAGAAGATGACAACTGACCTGGTGACGACGGCTCGGATGCTCACCAGCCAACGCATGCAAGCATTTACTGTGTGCCACGTACTCTGCCAAGCTCTTTACCTGCATTATTCAAGGCTCACAAACTATCCTCACTCTATAGGTCAGGGAAGGAAGATTCAAAGAGCTCACATCACGAACTCTGAACCCAAGCCTAGCCCATATCCTAACCTCTTCCTACACAACCCGCTGGATATGAAAAGGCTGCAGAAAGGCAGGCGTCCGCTGGGCCTTTCCTTACCGAGGGAGAGACGGTCGCAAGCTGCCCTCCGACTTCACTCTTTGTCTCTAGCCACTTAATCGGATGTGCTCAGTTATTTCTGCTTTATACCAAGAACCAGCTTCTGTTTAGGTGAAGTAAGATTACTTCCATTTATTCTGGTGGCTTTTTGGAAACTTAAATCACCCCAAAATGGGCTGTTTACAAATTACCTGCAATTTGGGCTTTTCAGAGGAAAAAGCCACGTATGCCATTGCCAGACCATACAAGTATAAATGGAAGTCAGATTGTCAAATTCATTAGATTAACATCTTCCATGATTTTTATGAAAGGACACCACTAGAACAAATGCAGTATATGAAACCTTGCATTTACATAAGTTAAGGGGAAGAAACGTAAAAGTCATTATATTATCCAAAGCAATTCCCAGTTTAAATATTTTATAGAATAAGCCAACATAGGAGGTGCTTGATGTGAGTTCAGTTTGCACCTCCAGGTACAGTCACAGCCCACACAGTGGGCAGCCCGGGGAGTGTCGCCAAGCACAGCACGGCGGCTCCGCACTGCAGCGCCCGTGTCAAGGAGCCGCCCGGCTGCCTTGAGGGAGCACGCGGGACAGCTGTGCCCGTCCCTTGTCCTCAGCGACCTACCGGTCCAAGGAGAAGGCAGAGCCCTCCCAGGCAGGGTGCTCGGCTGCGTCCAGGCCGTGCGGCCCTGTGCACACCTGCGGGACGGCGCGCGGCTTCACAGGCTTTGCACCTGGACTCACCGGAATTGGAGATGCTGGCAACTGAATTTTCCATTTCACAGTACTCATCAGAAACTCATTTTATTTAACCTTTTGTCATTTAAATGTAATCATTTATTTGACCCGTATCATTCAAAGACAGCCTTCCCAGCCTTTTTTAAATTTCCATAGCCTAAATGAGTAACCGTAGCCACCATGGTAGAGGTAAGTGACAAAGTTTGAGCACAGTAGACTCTTTTTTAACCCTTTTGTAACTGTTCTGGCTCTCTCCTAAAAAGCTCAGCTACAGGATTCTAATTGTAGAAATTTGGGTTTTTATTATGTTTGATAATATATGTCAATTCAAGCTCATCATTATATAGATAGACCAAAGCCTAAAAACTTTTCTAAGTGCTCAGAGTAAGAAAAGAATCAAGTATTCACCTTAGAACTTGGGACAACGTGCCTTGGGCAGGGATGGCCCCACACAGGGAAGAGCCCCTCCAGATGGGCAGGTTCGTATCTGCTCAGCCTCTGGCTGGGCTCATCTCTGGGTGGAGCCTCTGGCTGGGCTCCCCAATTTTCCTGGGGGACCACTGACACCACCTCTCTTCCATCTTAGGGCTTGGACCCCTCACACACTGGAGTTTACATTTTCGGTTTATTCATCGAGGGGACAAGGTGGAATCGTGAACAAAAAATACTAGAAGGCTCGCTGCCTCTTGAGATGTGTTGTGATTTTCCCATCATATACTTTTTGCCAACAAAGGTAAACACCCAACTATCTGTCATGGAGTCCTAAATGTCTGAGCTTTCCCTCAGTAATGCAAACCGTTCGTTCTATCACCAGTCCCTCTGATTTCACAAGGGAGATTTGATGATATACTTCAGACAACAAACATTTACAATAGCCCAAAACATTGCTAACATCTAAAATAGATGCTATACTAAGATGCAGCGTTATTTCTCAAGAATATGCCATTAATTGCTCTTTAAATTCTCCAGGCATAATTTCCATATGCAGTTACATTAGCCACCTAACCTTAAAGGTATTTAATTCATGCCAAATCCCCCAAACCTAGCATTTAGAAAATGTGAGCTACAGATTTGCTTGAACTATGCAATTTAACTATTGGATTTTTTTTTAAAGATTTCTACTGAAACACCAAATGCTTCTAACCAGACAGATTCAGACCTCTACACCTTTGAATGCCCAGTTTATCAGACACCTGAGAGGTCAAGAATTTTGGCAACTACTGGTTTATCAGCAAACTGTGTAACATCAGTGCATTTATCAACAAAGAAGCCTCCTAGTCACTGGATCACAATGCAGGTTGCATTGCTGTGTGAGAAGAATGAATGAAAAATGAATTTCCATATCAAAGCATTTTAGTTTTTGACTCTAACCAAATTTATATGTTAGATATTCACATGTATGTCATAAAACACCCTTCATAAAAACATTTGTGTGTTCAGCCAGACTGGACAGGTAGTCTCTTTCTTTCTTCTGTATGTGAAAGCTTCAACCTGTAGGGGAATCTTCCAGCTGCTTTTTATTCTAAGCACGTAAGACCTGACGTGCAAGGTCCCTATGGTTAGGCTCTAGCACAGGTCAGCACAACCTGGAATGTGCACACAAATGGAGATCAAATAGTTCATTCTAGTACAGGGGGGAGGGGGCACGGGGGGGCCTTAAACCCAGAACTAGACTAACAGGAAACCGTACTGTCTATATGCAAGTGAATTGCACCCAGTAAGACCCACCTTGTATCTTTTGTTAAAACTCTATACTTCATCATTTTTTCCAAACACTACAAAACTAAAAAAAACTTAAGATTTAGTTTCACCATCGGTTAGGTTATCCATGCCAGCCATGCTCATGTGTTATTCAAGACAGTGTAATTCACAGTTCAGCTAAAAGTTGGAGTGTCTTAGTCCATTTTGTGCTGCTCAAATAACACCTGAGACTGAGTAATTTGTAATGAACAGAAATCTATTTGGCTCATGGACCTGGAGGCTGAGAAGGCCACGAGTGTGGCAGCATCTCATGCAGAAGGCAGAAGGGCAAGAGAGGGCGAGAGGGACAGAGACCCAGAGGGCGCCAAACTCGTTTTTATAACAAACCCATTTTCGAGATAACAAACCCACTCCTGTGATAGGGACATTAATCCATTCTCTTAGAGGTCCCCTCTCAACACTGTTGCGTTGGGGATTAAGTTTCCAACACATGTGCTTTGGGGGACACATTCAAACCGCAGCAGGGAGTGGAGT
>RJWJ010011069.1:0-45340 GCA_004363605.1 Indri indri
CTAGCAGCTTTTCCAGGCTGAAGCACGCATGCTTGCTTTGCTTCTGCGGGGGAACAATGAGCGAGTGCGTCTGTGGGAACTCTCCTGCCTGCTGGGTGCTCAGCTAGGAGTCCCAGAATATCAGACACAATTATATTCAAATGTAAGTACAAAAAGTCATTTTGACTCGAATATAAATTATTCTAGCTGCCATGTTGGATTACCCACACTAGTGCTTCTCTTCATTAGCAGTGATAATTGAGCAATGACGCTCTGTGTGCTTAAATAATAGTATGATTAATGGTGTATATACCTGTCTTGCTTGTACGCTCCCTACGCAAAGGGAAGTTTTTTTTGTTTTTTTGTTTTTATATACGTATTTCATTATCATCATAACCTTCAAACACAAGACACTCAAACCACTGTGTTTGTAAAGCGTGGAGCCTGAAACTGTTATAGAATCCCTTGACTCTTGATGGGTCCATCACTTTGCCCTTGTCATCTTCTGGGCACCTTGTGCGTGAGCCTTCATTAATAACAAACACGAATCAACGCAACTGAATCAGAGAGGAGAAATGTAAATTGCTGCTCTTTCCTTTCTTACATTGCATATCATTTACATTCTTCTCAGCTATCTTAACGTGAGTTCATAGGCTTCCTTCATCATGATATGAGATTTAGAGTGAAGAGTTTGCGATTTTTTTTCCTAAATTATTTTCAAGTGCTACCATTAAAATGAGGTGCCAAAATAATCAGCCAGAGACAGAGCTGGATCAGGGGTAGATATTTGCTCATTTTTCCTTTAAACGCATTCCTGTATATGTCTAACAGTACAGTTCTACAAAGACTACTCTGAGCATCTGGCCTATCTTGCATTAAATTCACTTGAAAGTTATAAAACATATAATTAATAATGTGATCCTGTGCGTAGCACACTGACACCTTTGCTAACTTCAGTCTATACCTTACAGATGACAGTAAACAGAATAAGTTACAGGTATAATTGGCCTATGAGGTCATTTGGAAGAAAAACACACAAAAAGTAAAATGCCACACTTTCTTTTCTCTCATATTTTATATTGTGAGAATTTTAGAAAATTGCTAACTGCAGTAACACTTGGAAAAAGCCATGCCTGGTGGGACAGCTTTTTTTAATGTTTATTAAAAGAAAAAGAGCCTTTGTTAATGTGCTTTTCTTATTACTTTAATTTTCTGTTGGCAGATCCCAGCTCTCAGCCCCCTGTAGACCTACTGGTGCTGGAAAAGAGCTTTCTTCTTCGGTCCCCTGTGTGGGCCAGTGACAACTGAAAACATGCAGGTAAAACTAACACAGAATGGTTGTTTCAGAGCCAATTTTCCGTGGTGGCAAAGATGTGCAGGCAAGCGCACTTGTGCTGCTTGTTCCAAGGGGCCTTTCTGACAAGCTCCCACCCACCCGTGCCTAAAACAGTTGAGATGATGAGGAAATCCTTTCCGGGGATTATTTCATTCTCATTTTGTTTCACTTCCCCTTAGTCTTCTGAAAGTAGCATTTACATGCTCCTTGCTCAAATTTATAAGAAGAAAACAAAACACATAATTCGGAGAATCAGTAAATTCTTATTTCTTTGGCAAAACAAATCATCTATTTCCTTGATTCGACTCAGACCCAAATTAAAAGCACTCAGACATCCTAAGAACACCAGAGCAGCGGGCCCTTACAGAATCGCTGAATGGGAAAGCTAGAGTTGTAAAGAAAGCTTGCTCTGCAACCGGACTGTCCTTAAATATATTAATGGTATTAAAGATGTATCCTCTTAGTCAATCTTCATATAACATCCCTGTGAGGACAAGTGCCTCCCCATTTTATGGTTGAAGCAATCAAGATTCAGAGATGATAAATAATTAACTCAAGTTACATGGCTGGTAAGAGAAAGAGCCAAAATTAAAACTAAGTTCTGAGTTCAACATCCAGGTTTTCTTTACATATCTATGATATATTGAAACACAACTAGCATTATAAGCAGTTTGTACCTAGCTAGCATATTTCTAGCAGCTAGAAATTAGGAGAAAAGCCAAATCTACATATTAAAAAAAATTCAGATTCATACCTCTAATTTAAAGAAAAATATCATCTTGTTGTTAAGAGAAAATTTCACCTCTCTCTTTATGGTAATTTAATTTTAACTAGTAGCTATCAGCCATCACACCTTGTCTAGCTTTAACTAAAATAAGAAATCAAGAATTGTGAAGATAATTTGAAGCTTAGAATAAAAGACTCAAACTGCATATGTTACCATTTATAAATTAAACAGGACCACAAAAGAATGTGATGAAATTGGGGACAGCATCTAACAGTGGAAATAGTTGTTTGATTATGCTTTTATTATATCTAAAATGATGCAATATAGGTAAACACAAATAGAGCCTCCTCCAGTTTGGGTGAAACAGTTGATAACACTTCCTATCCCTGGATAGTCCTGGCAGACAGGAGGGTGTGCACAAGTCCCCATGAGAAAGCAGCCTATTTTACATCATTGCACACACACTCTCACACAGACACTCAAAACAGCAAAGAAACCTCATTGCACATGCCACTAGTGCATAAAGTTAGGCATTTGAAGATGTGGATGAGAAACCGAACTCTCCCACTTACTATCATAGCAGTTTGACTTCTGTCAAATCCATCTCCTCCGTGAGCCTTGTCGGTAAATTTAGTACATTATGACACCAATCTCACACACTCGATGGTCCTAAGGGGGCTCAAAGAAGGTAAAGCTCACGGGAACATTCTCTATTCGTAAAAACTATTCAAATACAATTATTATTGTCACGGTTGTTATTTATTTCTGAATCTCCTGCCATGATATTGTTGCTGAAACAGCTGGCTACTAGGCAGAACACCTCTTATTCCCTAATCCACTGGTCCAGAACAGTTTTCCTCCATACAGAGTAGGTTTTCGTGATTGGACGATTGTCCTGCATGGCTGGCAACTAACTCAATTACTGTATTTTGAGAAATCAGCCATAAATTGGAGGTTTCTTATACAGGAAGTATATAATGAATGAAAGCATACTTCAAACTCCAGAGAGGTGCAGTAATATCCTGACTTCTAATAAAGATTAAACAAAGTCAGGTGGAAGGAAAGACATTTAGATAGAAAAATATTTTAGGGTAGACAAATGGAAAGTCTAAAGCAGCACTATTTTAATAATTGTAGTAATTATATGAATATTCTCTCATCAGATTTTACAATGAGCTGGTTTCCTTTAAAAGCAATCAACAACTGTGAATTCTTCTATTCTTTTCTCTTTTTCTAAAAAATAGTCTTTTTTCTCCATCTTGAAAGGAGTCATAAATACTGAGTTCTATCCGAGAGAATCTTGGGCTTCCAGTTCTTCCAATTCCCCTACACAAGCATAGTATGTTAAAGTGCTTTCAGTTAGGGAACGCTTTTGTATTCTGTTTACAGATCTGTTTTCAACTCATTTCTTTCCTCCCAATGCTGTCCAGCAATGGTTATTTTTTAAGCTGTTTAAAAGAGATTCTGAAATTTTACATCTTTTTTTTCCCCTTGAGCAGGCCGGAAAAGATGTGAGAATTCAGACTGAGCCATAGCCCCATCTCCTGGAAGTGCATCTCACTAGCAATGACTAAAGGCCAGAGGCGTTCAGGACATTTCCTCACTGAAGCATTCAGACTGTGTGCAAAAGACCTTTTGTGTCTCACTCACCGAGGAAGATTGCTCTTCACTCAGTCTGAATGAGAAGAGCAGACGTCTTAGAAAAACCTTCAGTTCCTGGGGGAAATGCCTTAGCCCGAACACAACAGAAAGTAAGCCCATGGTTGATGATAAGCCTGTCTCACCAATACAGGTCTACAGCCAGATGAGAAATCTCTTATTGACATACCAAAATCACAGATTATTTTATTAAGCTGATATTTTGGAAGAACGTAAAACTTCATTTAGTGCCACTTTTCCTTTTAAATGTAAAATTACAGCTTGCCCATTATACTTGGATTCTGGTTAATTATTTTCCATATTGTATTTTGCTATTGAGCATCTGCTTTTCTATTTTTGTGTTAAAAAATAAGGTGTGGTTATGGAAACCTTATTTCTAATTTTGCATATTTATGTATTTATATCAAGTTCTAATGTATCAGCTTGCTCACATACTTTTAAAATTTCTCTTTATGCATAATTTCCTTTATTTGTAATTGCTAATTATTAGGGAAGCAAGTAAACTCTTTCAGAAATAACTGAGGTTAATTCATAAGTGTTTTGGTTGTTTTGTTTTACTGATGATCACATACCTCATTTTATAATAAAACTGAAATAGTTACTGTGTTGTCCATTTTACTTAAAAAACAAGAAAATGGATTTTATTGCTTCCAATTATTTGTTGCCATGTTTCTCTCTCTTTAAGATAACTTTAGGGCATTTAAAGTTTGAGGGGCTCAAGTTATTTCCAAATACATAATAGATACTCCTATCTCCCCTACCATGAATAGTTTTATTGGCATGTTTGGAATTTAGAAGAATGTAAGCAATGCTAATCAATACGGGTAAGCTGTTTACTTACAGTTTACTCCAAAGATTTAAGTTAGCAAGGTCAGCGAGCAATTGAAATTTTCTGTTTTATTCTCCTTGTGTTTCTCTCTTTTTCCATACTGATATCGACTCTATCGAAGCTGGATATCCACTTGTCTTCAGTGTATTCTGTGTTCTTTAAAATTGTGCTGAATAGAGATTGAGTTCAGCTTACTATATAATCAGTGTCTGATTTGGAAACAGAAAAAAAAAGCTGTATGACAATTAATAGTGGATGAACTGAAGCCAGCACTTTGATATTAATAAAATAAACACAATGCATATTAAAGCACAAAATCCAATTTATTCAATGTGATTGAGAATATGGCCCTCTGGCGAGATGAATATTGTGAGAAAGCTAAAAATCAGTATACGAGTCGTATACTACCTAATTTTCCAAGAATTAAATATGTATAGGCTACGCTTAACATTAAAATTAGCTTGACTGTGATGTAATACCACTTTGATGCTTCAGAAAGAATATTTAGGCCTCAGGATCATTACTATGAACACCAAGTGTCACGGTCAAGTATTAAGGAACTAGAAGATAGAAGAGATTATACTAATTTTGTCCTGGAATCAGGACCTATTCCTTTAAAAGTATTTCTGGATTTTTGTTTCTGTGTTTATCATGTGTCTCCTTTTTATAAAAGTTAAGTGAAGAAAATATGTGTCTAAGTCTCCTTATTTCTTTGGGGCTACATGGATTTGGGGATAAAATGGGAATTTGCTTCATACTGAAAGTTTATACCTGACGTCCTCTCATCTCATGTGTGGCTTTGCTTGATTAACATGCTTCATTCAATGGCCATAAAGGAGCACACATTTGAAATGAGAGTTTTCTGTGGGCTTTTTGATGATTGGCTTGCAGCCAAAGCACTTATCCTGCTATTCAGGATACATTGTAGAGAACCATATAACTGCACCTAAGAGTCTTTAATTGCTAATTGTTCCTAATAACTGTTTAGTTTATAATGCAAACAATAATACATGATGTCAGTTTGAATTTCAAGGTTGTTATTCAATCCCAAGTTTCTGCTGTGTTATGTTCTCTTCCTCTGGTTAATGATGTCTGAAAAACCCTTAGTGGAGTCACAATCCTGGCTTGGGTAAGGGGCAAGGTCTGAATTAAAAGAATAACAACAACAACAACAAAAAATAGAAAATAGAGGTTTGAGTAATAGCCTACAATAAATCGGAGTGCAACATCAAGTACTGTATGGAATGAATTGAATGGATATTTTTGTGCTTCCAATTACAATATACATCTTAGTAACCATTCAGAGAGTAACTACACTGTGGATTACCAGTAGAATTTGGAATCCTCTTCTACATTGTCACTTGCATCCAAAGACTTCCCTTATGCTCTAGGAATCACTTTCTCTAGGTCTTATTCTTAAAGAACTGAGACAAGGTTTCATTATTTTCGAGGAACTCTCACACAGATGCTCACCGATCTCACTTCTACTCATACTGGCTCAAGCAAGAACATGGAAGCTGTCTTATAACAGGCAATGGAAAAAATGTGATGGGGCCAAGCTCTGGCTAGCTAATAATCCTTCAAGTATGTCTCCCTCTGTTCTGTCTGCAATTTCAGTAAGAGTTTCAGCACTTGGGGTTTAAATGTCCTCTAGCCTTTTAGAAGCTGGCATCTAATTGCTTCTTCATGTTGCCAAATGACTGAGTGTTTTCTTCATTGACTTGATTTCTGCCAGATTCTGGAATAGACAGTAAGCTGGGTAAGAGAGATGGGGGAGGTATAAAACTCACTCACAGAAGGAGTAGAGCAGAGCTGGGAGTCAGGGAGCAATTAGGAGGAGAGAAAAGAAAAGCTAAGAAAAAAATTGAAGAACTGCAAATTGGGCAAAAGATCAAGGAAACAAGACCAGACTGGAGTGATGTGAGGTGAAAAAGGTCTGCTTGTGTCTGAGAAATATTTACTGGAAGCTTCTATATATACGTGTGTGTGCTATCTGTGTACATTGATACAGGTTAAACAATACTCCCTCCATCCTCACCTCCATTAGTCCCCAAAAGCACAATACGGTATTTGGTGCATCACTCTCATTCCACATTATTCCTTATTATCTAATTTTGGCAGATTGCAAAATGATGACAATCCTTCACTTTTCCTTATTCCATGTCTTTTTGCTCCGGAATTTAGAAGCTCCTTCCATGAACACATAGAGTTTAGTCCTCTTTCGCTTGAATCAGAATTGCCTTCTGACTTGCTTTGGCCCATAGAATATGGTGGAAGTGATGTTGTGCCTTTCTTCTATGCTTCTACTAGCTTTCTTAGAATCCTGTCCAGCTGCTGTATGAATAAGTCCAGCTAACCTGCTGGAGAATGAGAGACCATGTGGAACCGAGATGACTTCTCCTAGCAAAAGTGATCCTAGACTAGCCAGCTCCCAATCAACCTGACTGCTGACTGAATATGCTGGAATGAATCCAATTGAAACCAGAACTACCTAGCTCAGCCCTGCCCAAATCCCTGCCCAACAGACTTAAGGGTTAAATGAATATGCATTTAGTCATTAACTTTTAAGGTGATTAATTATGTATCAAAGGCTAACTGTAGCAATAACCAACATATATATCTTGAGTAGCTTAATAACTTTTGTGTAGTTATAAGTACATTATTAAATCTGTATTTGGAATCTACACTTTTCTTACAATTGTCTTATATGAATCTCCCAGAACCTTACATGAACACCTGGATATCTTAATCATATTTGCTGTTTAAGATGCAAGGTAGCTTGAAAGGTGTCAATCAGTAATTCTTGCATTGTTTTAAACTTTCATTAAGATTATGTCTATAGCACAATATGAAGTCCATTATTCATTTATTTGTTCAGTACAGACAACCATTTCATAAAATAGAAGGCCTTTGGTATTGAATCCCAGCAGGTATTTTAAGACTTGGATTTTGGGAAAATGATACAATTGGAGAAAGGAGATACCAATACGGATTTTAACTCTAGTGAGTTTCTACCCACCCTCATTCATAAAAGGACCAAAACTTCTGAAAGAAATATTTAGATTGTTCATCTATTATAATAGCACACAAATCTATCTTCATCTCATCTGTGTTCTTCATAGCACCTGAATAATTTAAGGATTCAATAACTATTTAAAAACGTATTAGGTCAACCAACACCAGGGAGTGAACCAGTTTATTCATCACTGGGAAGCCTCTTCACCCCAATGGCTCTGATAATATACAGAGATGGTAATGACACTACTTAATTCTGTCATGGACAATTAATTTAAATTTTTTCTCTATGATTAAAATGGAAATTGCTCACAACTTAAAATTGCTGTTAAATAAAGGGTTACAAATTCCACCTGAGTTTCAGAAATTATACCATATGCTTATGAGCAGAAACTTGGTGGAGTTTCTTTCAGTTGAAATAATGAAGAAAAAATGGTTCTACCTGCAAAGATTAATAATAAATGGATGAAATTGTACTAAATTTTAAAGGTTTCTGTTTCAGTCAGGATCTAGGCAGGAAATAGATGGCATACTCATATTGAGTAACTGAGGAGCATAAAGGCAGGACTTAGAAAGGTGTGGACAAGAGCTTCATTGGAATGTGCTGAGGTTAGTAGTAGTAGCGAGCATTATCGAACCCCTAGGTCTAACGGAGTAAAGAGAGGGAGCAGTTGCTGAGCCCCAAAACAGCAGCTTAGAGAAGGCCTCCTAGGATGAGCTGCAGAGTCCTCAGCCAGCCACCATGAGGTGACCTATCAGGGACGGAACCGGATGCCCTGGCCTCACTCTCTTTCCATCCTCCCATCTGCCAGAGGCTCAAATTAGCTAAACCCTGTGAGAAACCAAGGACAATGATATTCCATTCATGCAGTTCAGCCCCCTAAGACCTCTAGCAGAACGGAGAAGGATGGGGAATGGTGGAGAATGGCCCAGGGGGACAGGTGGATGTTGGCTAGCACTGTGCCTTTGCAAAGGACGTTTCAAATGAGTTTTCAATTCTTTGAGAATAGTGGCAGATCTGACTTAGGGAACTATTAATACTAGCATTTATACTTTCATTTACAATTGTGTAGCAAAGAGAATTATTAAAGATTAGAAATGGCTGGAAACATGAAAAACTGAGTGGGATCCAAATACCTATTTTATCTGTAGTCAATGCTCAATGCTCCTAGAGATGTATTTTTATTATCACCTCATGAGTTCACTGCATTTTCCTCAACATCATCATTTTCTCAACTCTTACAAGTATTAAAGTAAAACAAATTATTTTTTTTCCACTACAGAAATCTATAAATTATTCAAATCTATGAAAGGAAATGAGTCAAACCATTTTTGGTGTCATTTTGGTTCTGCCTGTAACAAACTAATAACCTCAGGCAAGCTGATAGATTCTTTTTTGTATGTTAGTTTGTGTTTTGAGACAAAGTCTCACTCACTCTGTTGCTCCAGCTGGAGTGCATGGCCTCATCACAGCTCACTGCAATCTCAAACTTCCATGCTCAAGCGATCCTCCTGCCTCAGCCTGCTAAGTAGCTGGGACTACAGGCATGTGCTGGCACACCCAGCTTAATTTTTAATTTTTTGTGGAGATGGTGGGGCAGGTGGTGTCTCATTATGTTCCCCAGGCTGGTCTCTAACCCTGAACTCGGGCAATCCTCAACCCTTAGCCTCTCAGAGTGCCAGGATTATAGGCATGAGGGTAGATATTTTGTGGCCTAAATTTCTTCATCCGTATAGTAGAGATAATAATAGCCCCTACCTCAAAGGATTGTTGTGAAGGTTAAAGGAATTCTTTAAGTGCTTAAAGCAGTGCTTGCATAGCCTAAGCACCCCAAAAGTGTCATCTAATAGTAATAGTAATGTAGGAACATTGATTCCACTTTTTACTATTTGATTAGGGGTTTTTTGTTTGTTTCCATGAAGATCCAACTGGCTCTTGGTAGATCTTGCTATTTGGTAAGACTTAATATGACTTGGATTCAGGCCACATGAACTACCTTCCCTAAACCCTTAGCCAGGCATGAGTTAGTTAGGCAATAAGCTTAAGAAAGAAAGACAGATCTATTTAATCTGGGGCTTTACATGATTTTAAGAACAGATTTTACTACTTAGCATGGTTTGGCAAGCAGAACAGAATGATCCAGGGCCATGTGTGGAAGCTGACTTCCCCAGAGGCAGTGCACATGAGGGGTCTGATTCTTTTATTTAAAGCATCCACAAATAGTAAAAAGACACACCCTTTGGAATTAAAATATGTTCCCAATCAGAATGCAGGATGTGTGGATTTTAAACTCAGTGCTTCAACTATTCCCCGGGTGCACCGGTATCGCATCAGGGCTTCCTCTGAATCCCCTCCTCGGGCCAAGCACCATCCCAGCTCATTTCAGATGCTCTCTGACTCCTCCAGACAAAACACCTCCCTTAACAAAAATAGATTGTTAGCTTTCTTTGTTTGGAGGCAATCAAATACCATAAGAAGTAAAAGAAATGTGCTAAAGACAGATAATCAGCTAATTGAAGCTTTTTCCACCAAATAACAGAAGAAACTGAAAGAATATTGATTGAGGGAGAGAAATGAGGATAAGCATACAAGTACTTCATTGGAATTAGAATTCTACCTTTGAGGGCTATTGTGAGAATGTATCAACTTGTTTTTAGATCATCGGTACTTCTCTCCAAAATCAGAGATAATTGAGTGTCCTCTGTGGAATTGTCACTCAGGTATTAATGTGACTTTTTTACATTCTTTGCAAGTCTCCTTTGAGCTGCAGTCATCTGTTCCCAAAGAGAAAACCACAAACCACCTTTGTTCCTTGTTAATTTTTGCACTTTGCCATCTACTCTGTCACTAAAAATGTTGGTGCCTTCTGACTGATAAATGGATTTGATGAAATCATTGAGAACTTTACTGTTGCCATTATCAGCGACAGGTCTTTCAAACTGTCTGAAAGACGGAGGGTGCAAGGAAGAAGAGAGACATGTTGTGAACACTGGGGAGAAAAGCTAAGAGAAATTAACGTAAAAAAAGATAAGCAACAGGATGCACAGATTCCAGTAAAGAAGAGCATGGAACAAGAAGGTGGGCAAATGGGATGTGAAAGGAAGGCGGAAATTTTGAGGTCTTCAGACCTGAAGAAATCCACAGTCACCACTAATCTTTGCTGAATAATAAGATGATAAGGGCCTCTTCCTTGTGCCATGACAACACAGCAGCAGCCCCAGTACCTTCCACTTATATAGCACTTACTGTATGCCCAGTGTTATTGTAATTTTGTGTGTGTGTCACACACACACACACACACACATATATATAAAATAATATAATCTTCTCAACAAATCTGCAAGGTAGATACTATCCTTGCCTTACTCTACAGATGAGACAACTGAGGCACAGAGAGGTTAAGTAATTGGTCAAAGTCAGACAATCGACTGGGTCTAACCTCTTAACCACACCTGATACTGTCTTTATAAGTGTTATACTATATTGTGAAATCAGGCAATGGTATTTGAGTGTTTAATGTGTATGAAACCACTAAAAGAAAACACACACACACACATACACATACACATAAATAGAAAAAGACCCTCAAAGACGATAACCTTATTATTTTGGATGGGAATGTCATATGAAAATATGAGAAGTGATAACCATCACAAAGTAAAGACACTTGCGGTGGGTGGCGCATCATGGCACGTGGAAAGGAACACTCAACATCAAGTTGGACTATATGGAGGATTACTATAGGAGGTGAATTTTAGAGTAAAATCTTGAAAATACTCTAGGAGAAGGGGAAAATTTTTAGAAAGCTGCAACTGAGAAAGTAGAAAGTCACATATAGAAAAGAGACCACATTCAATAAGGAACTGAAGGTTTATGTCCCTCTAAAGCTCATATATCGAAACTGTAACCCCCAAGGTGATGATATTAGGAGGTAGGGTCTTTAGGGGGTGATTAGGTTTTGTGGGTGGAGCCCTCATGAATGGGATTAGTGTCCCTATAAAAGAGGCCTCAGAGAGCTCATTTGCCCTTTCCACTGTGAGAGGACATAGCAAGAAGACATCAGATCTGCTGGCACCTTGATCTTAGACTTCCTACCCTCCAGAACTATGAGATATAAATTTCTATTTTTTATAAGCTACCCAGTTTATGGTACTTTGTTAAAGCAGCCTAAACAGACTAAGACAATATAAAAAATATATTCATGGGAGACAATATCATGTATGGCCCAGCTTTTCCCTTTATTAACTGTTAAAATTTAGGCAAACAAGTTAACCTTTCTGAGCCACAGTTTCCTCCTCTGTAACATGAAATTCTTGTTATAGATGAGGTTAATACCTAACTCATAGGGTTTGTTGAGGGATTCAGTGATGAACATGAAGACCTTTGACTCTCACTAGGGATAGTTGCTCAGTAAATAGGAGCTAGCTATTACTAAAGGAAGAACAAATTGGCTTGGTGTATGGTGTGAACAGTATGAAAAATATTGAGAAATAAGATTTAAGAACCCAGAGCCTAGAATAGTAGGTGGTCAATATATATTCATAATTGGATGCGTGAGTGGGAGTAAAACGTTCAGTGATCTAGGTCGGATATTAGTTTTCAAAAAGGGGGATAGAGACAACCAGCCCGAAACATACTCAGGAAACAAAATTAATGGTGCTTGGTGAGTGTTTAGTGAGAGAGGAGGGAGAATTTTTCCCTGGTTTTGCATTTTAGCTGCTGATTGTGCTATTTACCAATACTGGAATTACGGGAGGAGAAACGGGTTTGTGATAAGATTCATGAGTTTGGTTTTTGACATGCATGAGGGTTGCCAATGAGGCTGTTTACTCCCCCTGATGGGAGGCAGTGATTACACACATTCTCTCTATGCCCAGAACACAAGGAGGCATCAAACAAGCTGTGCAGGTACCTTTGAGATATTAGCATAAAAATGAGAACTGAAGCCATGGGAATAGTGATAATCAAAGTGGTGAGTGGAGAGTAAGATAAAAAGATGACTAGGACAAAGCCTATGAAAAAGTCCTATGTCCAGTGAATGGAGAAGAGGCTGAGCTAGACAAGGAGACTCAGGCCAAGGCTCCAGAGTGGGGGAACAGAAATGAGATAACATGAAAATTAACGATACCAGGGAGGGAGCAGGAAAGGGTAAGACATTTCTAAAAGCTGAAATAAGATAATAAAAAATAAGCAAATCAGCATGGTGGAAGTCATTCCTGTCCTTAACTAGAACAGTAGTGGTAGGAGCAGACACTGGTTCGGGTAGGGTGAGGACAGAGTACACGGTGAGGGTGAGGAACGCACCCAGTGCTTTAGGAGGATGATGGTGGGAAGGAAGTGAGAACTCAAGCTGCATTTAGAGGGAGACATGGAGTCAAGAAGTGAAAGCCTTCTCACAGACAGGAGGCTCATATTTTAAGGCTGTTGGGAAGAAGTCACTAGAAAGGGAAAAGCTGAAGATGCACAGAATAGATGGGATAATTGGAAGTGCAAAGTTATTGAGCTCTTTGGGTGTGCAGTCAAAGAACGGGGGAATGCTAGTTCCCAGAGCACTCATGTGTGCTCTCACAGTGCCTGGAACACACTGTCATACTGGCAGTTACACGGTACCACAGTTGCATGCTGGCTTGTTCAGTGTCCTTTACTAGCACTAGGCTGGGGGCATTGTGAGAGCAGAAATTATCCTTTGGTGTCATTAATAATATTCAAAAGAATAACTACAATCATACTATTTAATTCTCTCAACAGCATTGTAGGTACTAAAATTGTCTCATTTCACCCTGCAGGAAACTAAGGCTTGTGGAAAGGTTAAATAAGTGACTTGTCTGTGTTCATCCAACTTGTGAGGGAGTTGGGATTCCAATTTGGTACTGCCTGACTTCACATTCTGTGGTCTCAATTAGCAGCCCCTACCTTAGTGTTTTGTTTTCGTTTCTTTTCTTTCTTTCTTCCTTTTTTTTTTGTCTTTTTTTTTCTTTTTTTTTGCATAATTGCAACAACTAGCACAGTGTCTGTCACAAAAGCGACATGGTGACATTTAATGCACATTTGTTGAAAGAACCACCACCAGATGAGGGATGTTCAAGACAGAACCCACACTGGCCCTCACTAGGCTGTCACGCCACCTCTCACAGACAACACGCACCAAGAATTCAAGAATGTGTCATTTTAAACACTTTAAAAAGCAAATCAAACTATGTTTCTTTCTGCAATGACACACATTTGGCATAAGGCTGATCTTTTCAGGTAACATTTTAGGAATTGATTTTAAAAGGCTGAGTTTTTCCCTCAGCGACATGACAAGGATAAAGTAAGAAGCACTAGCATTAGCTTTCTTGGTATTCTTTCCACTAGTGATATTGAGAGCAACGCCCAAGCACACAGTGGTAACAATTCCCAATAATGGAATGCGTAATCAAAGTAAAAAAATTTAAAAAGGAGAATTAGAGAGAGAGAGAGAGAGACTGAAATATCATACATGATCTTAGAGTTTATTTCACACTTCTCTCCATTTAATTTATGAAGAGAAAAATTACTGTGATAGATATAAGTTGGCAGTTGTGATCATTAACAGGGAGCTATAGCCCATGGGTATGTAATAAAATGTAGTACATATTGATTCCTTTTAACGTTAACTATTTTCAGGTTGTGATTGAAAATTACTGTTGAATTGCAGATAACACTAGCTGTGCTCCACAAACGATAAATATTGTAAACTGGTTATAAAAGCAGTTAAGGTATTATTATGTTTGTGCCATTAGATTTACTTTACTGACATAAACAGTTCAAAACAACACACATTTACATGTAATTTAAGTACTATCTATTCAACTTACTTTAACAAATGGCACCATACACAGTGCTATATGCAAATGAAAGAATACAGGCTTCTTTCAACTTGACTGAACAACCGTCTCTCTTCTATTAAACTACTTTTCATATCATTTCTGTAGCACACTTTCAAAATTAACTTCTTTGTGTGTTAGAAGAATTGCTCCTCCAATGTGAAGAAAAGAGAAAGAAATCAAGCAAAAAGGAACGGAAGAAAGATATTGGCCTTTATGTTCCGTGAAACAGATTAAACAAATTCAGGGTCAAGCATCGGATTGCTCCCAACCTTGTGGCAGACAATGTGTCCTTAGTAAGCGGATGAAATCTACATTAGCATCTTCCAAACACTTGTTTCCTCGGCAGTATCAGTTTTAACAGGATGGCCTCGCGGAGACCCTCATGGAGTCATTTTAAAATTCTGGGTGGGCATCTAGCTCTGCCCACAGCACCCTGTGAGGTTCTGAAACTGTATCCGAAGTCATCTCTATTGTGATAGAATCTATGCCATGAAGATTTCATGAGGAAAATATTGTTTATGATCTATCCTTTCTGAATGTTTACAAGCACTAAGTTCTCGTGTGCACAATGTAAATGAAAAAGGTTTCCTTAGCATGTGCTGAAAGCCAATGTACATCCTCGGGTCGTATTTAACCCTTCAAACAGAGAGAGATACACTTTCATTCATTTCGCACTCTGATGGCACTTGAAATATCGTCTCAGTCTTCTGTTTTCCTCTGTGTAAAATTTATAGGGGGATGATTTGGTGCCCCAGTCTTCTCATCCTTGAACAGCCTGTCAAAGGTAGCTTGGGTACCTCCCAAAGTGGATTCTCATTTGAGAGATTCCAACGTGTCACTCACATTGCATACGAAACCCTGAAAATTATTGACAACTTAAGGTGTGTTAACTTTTTCTTGGTGCAGGCAATGGGAAATAAACTTATTTTTCTGAATAAAACCCCTCACTTCTGTTAGAGCTTGGCTTTTAGAAACACAGAATTGGGAAATTTGGGCTCCTATAAATGAACACAAATGGTAACGTGTGGATATAATCCATAATTAAAACTCTCTAAAAGAAAATGCTGAAAAATGATGGGAAACATAGGCATAGATAGAATAGCAAGCACATTTTTTTCACAGTCAGAAAAGGGAGAGTCTATTGACTTATTCCAGAATTCAAATGTAAGTGCCACAAGGGCAAGATCTCGGTCTGTCTCCTTCTCCCCAGCATTCCCTGCGCCAAGCACTGGACACACGGTGCCACACACACAGTGCATATTTTGAAAAAAAGTATTGAAGGGAAACATTAGTGTTTCCTAAGTTTGAAAAAAAGATACAAACTCAGCATTCCAAAATTACTGTCTTTGGCATATGGAATTTTTTGCATATGAGTGCTACTGTAAAAGCCAACGTGTAGAATGCAGCTTGTTTGGGATGGGGGCACGTGTATTTCGATACGTGACTATGACTGCAATCGTCAACTGGAGGACCCGTGGCTGTCTGCTTCCCGCCTCATGCTATGTTCTGCTGCTCAGTCCTCCTTTGCTCTCTGTTGGCTGTTCCATGCTGCTTGGCTTTTGAGCTAATGCTGACTTTCCCACGTTATTACAAAGTATGTTCACTCCGTCCTTGAAGCATTTCTTTTGTCCCTATTCAGTTGGAATGCCCATCTTCAGTTGCCCACTTGGAAATTGCTTTGATAACCTGCTGTCGGCCATTCTCTTTACAGGACCAACCTATTGAAACTAAATTACCATAAGTATGACTTTCTTACAAGTGTACTGACAGTGCTTTGGGCCCTCATTAATGCAGATCATTTTGCCATTTAATTTTAAATGTAGCACACAGAGGAGAATTGCTGAGGAATGGGATACCATATCAGTGACAGGCCTGACCATAGCTCAGAGAAGTAGAATCCTTTGTAGGCTGCCATGCCCCGAGTTCTCAATTAGACTTTCATGGAAGAAACCAGAATTGGGCCTATCGCAGCCAGTCTCTCCTTTTCTCTCTACCGGTGTTTTCTTACATGGTATATATTATTCTCTTCCTCCAACCCTCTGTCCCTTCTCACCTCATCATCCACCAGTAAAAAAAGGGATATGAAACAACCTTCTAGACCGTCGTCATTACACGTGGTTCCCTACCCAGTCTTCATTCAGCTTTCAGTTGCCTTGGATTCTCCCTAACAGAGGAATAGAATGATCTCCACGATCCTTCAATGGTCAGAAGTGCTTAGCATGGCGATACTACTTATCATGACTTATTTCATTTCTCATCTTGATTTATTCAACTACCTATATATGTTTCTATCATCTATCTATTTATTTTCCATGTTATGTTGGATGCCAGACTGGGGAAGAGGGTCACAGGATAACATAATACACTTTTTAAACATATAAGAAAAATGTATAAATATATATTTTATATATAGACAGAGAAAAAATAAGAGAAGAAGAGAGAGAGGACAATGAATGGTAAAGCAATGGATGGAAAGTCTGTTGCAGGGGAACACAATGATTAAAATGAAGAAAATAAAAGTATCTTCTTAACATACCTGCTTACTGTAAAAGCAGGTTCATTGTCTTAGTAAGTTAAAGGTGAAAAGAAAAATTCAAAAAAAGATGATCTTGCCTCTTCTCAAATCTAATTGGGAACATGAAATCAAAGATCTGAGGTGTCTAGCCTCAAGAATGGTAAATGAAAGTTAACACATGAAAAATATTAAAAAGACAAAGCCACGATTAGACATCAGTGGAGAATGCAATACTAAACAAAAACGTTTTTCAAATAATTGAAGGTAAGCTTCTTTAAGCACAAACAACCATTCTTTTCATTTTAACCACCTGTGATGGAAATTTTCTTTAAGTGCAAGGACGTGCCCCAATCTTGTTAAAAAGAGAACATAGAACATAATTCAACCTTTCCTTGCTGCCCTGGGGTTATCACGATGAACATCAGCCACTGCACTTTGCTGTAATGTGAGGATGCCCTCTGGGACTACTGAGTGCACAGATGACAGTCCAACTTGACACAAAGCGAGTGCAGTCTCCTGATCTTTTAGAATTTTAATTTGATTTTATTTTTTTTAAAAAACCATTTCAGGCTTTTAGATATTATTTGTTGCCACTATCAGACGGACCGCACTTACAGCACTGTGCCCCACTTGCATTTTGCTGTGAACTGAACCGATAAACCCTATCATCGGACTGTATATGTGTACATGTGTGTGCATGTATAATACATGTGTAATGTGCATATATTTTACATGTATACATATGTGTTTAGATATAAAAAAATTTGGTTTGGGGAGAGGGCCAAAACGGCTCTTGTATTAATCATTGCACAGACCTTAATATGTACTTTTGTAGTATGAACTTACTGTATTCAGAAAGCCTGTGCTTTTCTCTACTCTTTCTGGTTCTTAACCACATCAGGGCTTCTCAAATAAAACAAGCCCTGGAATCGCCTAGGGAGTCCTGCTTACAAAGCGGATGCTGATTCTATCAAGCTGGCTAGAGGCCTGAGAGTGTGCATTTCTAACAAGTGCCCAGGACCACGCTTTCAGAAGCAAGATTTGAGATTATTCAGGTAATTAGATAAGTGGTCTAGATGGAGAGTCAGCAATCTATAGCCTGTGGGCCAAATCCAGCCCATTGCCTATCTTTACGGCAAGAGTAAGTTTTACAATGTTAAATGTTTGAAAAAAAAATAAAGGAAGAATAATATTTTGTGACATACGAAAATCACATGAATTTTAGGTTTTAGTGTCTATCAGTGAAGTTTTATTGGGACACAGCCACACTCACTTGTTTACATACCATGTGTAGCCACTTCGGCACTACAACAAAAGTTCAGCAGTTGCAACAGACACGGTGTGGTCAGCAAAGCCTAAAATATTTACTATACTGCCCTTTACAAGAATAGTTTGCAACTCCTGATCTAGACAATACTACTTCATTTTTGAACACCACTTAGTAATTTGCAAAGGGTGTTTACTTCCTTTGGTTCCGTTAGCAGTGAGAGATAGAAAAGACGGCTGCAGGATCCGCCTGTGCAGTTGGGCAAGCTGTTCCCTATTCAAGGATGCCCCGGGGGAGGAGAATTTTTCAAAGTCACACAGGTGGCATATAGGCTGGAAAAGACCTGTTAGAGATGACAAATCACTAGTCCCAAATTACATGACTAACAACAGGTGATGCCAGGACAGAGCTCAAAGTCAAGTGCCTTTCCAATGTACCACAGGGCACACCACAGGTTCGAATTGTTGTAGTGACATTTCGAAACATGTCTTCAACTATGTTGTCTCAAAATTAATGTCATTTCAATCGTTTAGATGTAAATGATGGCCTTTTATTCTGATGGTAAGTCCTTTAAAATGATAAAGCAGGCCAAAATCCATCTCAACTAATATTTTCTTCCTAAGGTTTAATATCCAAATAAAAATGGAAACAGCGGAATTCACATTCATTGAGAAATATCTATTCATCTTTTAGATTCAAATAAGATTTACTGGCTTTTTTCCCCAATGCTTATTTGATATAAAACAGATTCCATTAAAACTCTAGTTTTAAAGGGCAGCTTTCAAAAGAACAGTAAGTCTTGGGCTCATCACTTGTTATTGTTATGATGAAAGAAATTTCTACTGAAACTATTTGTTTAAAATTGTCCTTTAATTATTTAAAAATATTTCTTAATGGTACATATGTTCTGGTATAATATTTTGTCTTCCATTTTGTGATCTATTTGATTTAAACACTATGGTTTTACAAATAAGAATGAACCATGGGAATACAATGATTTCTTTATTAAATTTATGGGAGTAGTTTTGTCTTTATGTCAGCAAGGAATGTTCTGGATTTACTTTCTTTCATTTCCCACCAGCAGAACTAAGAAAACAAGGGAATCCTTAACTTCAGAAAGGCAATATCATAGGCGAGGCAAATCCTCTTTTATTTCATGCAAATCTCTCTACTCTCTTATAAGGCTTCATATCGGATTTATCCTCTGTTGGATGACACATTAAAATTCCTTAGGCTGAAATGTGAATACATAGAAAACTGAAATCAGAGCACAAAAAGGCTAAGAGGTTGGCCAATCAAAATATATTAAAAAGTACAATATTAGCAATGTGTTGACAGCCAGATTATTTGTTCGTGAAATTTTTTGTTATTGGAAATGAGCTCTTTGGTTTTCCGCACTCTCCTCTCGAAGAGTGCTTCAGTGTAATCTTAGGGAACCAGTTTGTCACTTAAATACAATCAAACAGTATACGTGAAGCCTGTTTGGCTTGCTTTCTGGCATTGATATTCTCGTGCTTGAGACATTCTTGATATTTTGTTAGAATTTGACCTGGGTAACTGGCACCAACACTTCTGCATCTCAAAATCTGCCAGTGTTTGGCATAATCACTTTTCTAAAAGACATATATTTTATTTCTTCATAATTAACTTCCTGCTGTTTTTCAAATTTGCTTCTTTACTCACTTTATAGAGAAAATGAAGGGCTGGATTTTTGGACTGTGGTCTCTCAGGATTTTTCCTACAATCCTTATGCCAGACAATTCAAAGTTCCCAGGGAGCTGTTTCCTTTGCCTGGAATATTTTCATCCCTCTCTCTTTCACCCTATTCCATCTTTGCCCAGTCACTCGATGCCCCAAGTGGCAGAGACTGACAAGTGGTTTACTAAAGCATTTTCTTTTTCTTTCCAGGCACACAGCTAGATTACATTTCCCAGCCTTTCTGATTAAGTGCTGCCACGTTACTAAGTTCTGGCCAATGGAATATGGAAAGAAATGATGTGCATTATTTTGAGCCTACCCTGTCCCTGCTGCACCACCACCCCAATTCCATCTATTTGTGATCTCTTTCCATCCACAGGCTGAATGGAAGGACTCCTAGGACCTAAAGAAGGGCACTGTTACAATGTGGAAGGAGTCTGTGTCCCTAAATCATCACACAGAGGAAGGCTTCCCGGGAGACATGCCCTTCCAGGAATACCCATTTTGGACTCTTGTGCAAATAAGTAATAAAAATTATTGAGATAAGAAAGACAACAAGACTTTCATACCCCAAAACTTTGTGGCTTAAAACGACAAACATTTAATACCTCATAGTTTTGTGGGTCAGAAATTCAGGCATGACTTAGCTGAATGCCTCTGGCTCAAGGCATTTCATGAAATTACAGTCAAACAATAGGCCAGGGCTGTGGACTTATCTGAAAACTTAACTTAGTTTTGGGGTAGGTGGGATATCTGCTTCCAAGGTCACTGACATGGGTCTTGGCAAGTCTTGGTCCTTTGCCACGTGGGCATCTCCATGGGGCTGCCTCATGACATGGCAGCCCACTTGCCCCTGGGCAAGCAATCTGAGACAGAGAGAGAGAAACCCGAGACAGAAACCTATTTTTTAAAAAGCTAATCTCTGAAGTACAATTCTATTACCTCTGTGATATTTTATTTGTTATAAGGGAGTAACTAGGCTGACTGACACTGAAGGGGAGGAGAGGGGATTATGTGAGGCAAGAATACCAGAAGGTGACAATCACTGGAAGCCATCTTGGGAGCTGTCTCCCCAGCTGTCTGTGCTTCCCTCATTCTCTCTCTTTCCGGAGCAGAGTTAGTCACATCCACTGCCTTGTTGTGATGTATAAACATGCTCAGAGATGCCATATATGACCGAGGAGATTGTGCATCTTGCATGAGAACACCCAGTGAAGGGTTCAAAGGGGCTGAAATCCAGCCCATGCTTCTGAGTCTCAAATCCACAAAGACACTGCAAATGTTCTCACTACACTCTGTGTAACTGGGAAACAGTTTCAGGGCAATTATTTACTCTCATATGTCCAACATGTTGTACTGTGGGTTGCACTTGATATTAACTTAATAAATGTTTGTTGATTAAAGATGAATAAATGCTTGAATGATAAATATAGCTCATATATTTTAGATGACTAGTTTGTGACCATAAGTCTTATTTGTGAATAATTACAAGACATTGGCTCAAGAAATGGTTGCAAACATCAAGTGCTGATTTGCAGTTCCCAGATCAAAATGCACAGGGCATTTCTAAAATGTTTAAAGTTTCTTTGTGAAGCTTAGATACATAGAACAATTAATTAATGGATATTCTGTTTATATGGTTTGACTATAATAGCTGGACTATTAAAGAAGAAAATTCCACAATAATGTGGGGAATTTTCAGAGATACGTTTTGCCTCTCACATATGCTCATTCAAGACAATATTCAGATCACAATTCTTCTCATAATTCAAAGCAGCTTCTATGAATGCATTCAGCCTATCTCAATAGATGATATACATACAGACTTTGGTCAATTCTAGCCATTTGGATTAACTCTGTGGCGATAAATAAGTTGCTTGGTAAATAACTATTATTATGACTGAGAAAAAAAGAATCAACTAGAAAATTGCATATATAGGCATGTGTATAAAGATGGATTGTGTCTTTCTTTAGTATTCTCTCCACTGAACTCACACTATTCAAAAGAAAATATTGAACCTCTGTAAAGACATCAATGTTTACAAAGGTCACAGAAAACAAACATCAATACATTGTCTCAACGATTGAAAATTTCTGGTACTACAGATGCAGAATTAGACAACCTTCTATACAATCAAATTTAAAAACATGTTAATACATTTACAACATAGCATGTTAACAGCTACATTAATTATGGAAAATAGATAAAATTACTGCTAATTTTATTTTATGGAAGCTTAATATTCTAAAACATGTTTAGCTTTATTTTAGTTGATGATTAATTTGTAAATATTCATATATCCTTGAATCTTGGGAAATTCCATTGTGAGAAATTTACACAAAGATATTGTCACAGAAAGAAGTTAGAACTAGATAGAAAATTAAGGAAAATTATACTACTTGGAAAGAAACACCAACACTACTAAAATAAAAAAAAAATTTCTTGTGCACTCTGTATCCTTACATTTAGATTTTTATTCTCATAAATTGCATTACAAGCAATTTTTAAATAATTCCCTTTAATGTCATCTATATAATAAATAATATTCTTATAATTGTGCTATTAAGAATCTTAACCACAATACTAATTATGAGGTTATTAATCTTAAGGGCAACATCTATATATTTCTATCAAGATAGGAAGGTGATATGGTAAATTGCCTTGACTTCTTTTTAAGAAGATAAGCTTTTGAGATAATGACAGTAGTTCATGAATTTTTGATTCCATGATGTCTGACAGATAATACATGCTCATAAATATGTCTTGAATAAATGAATGAAGGAGAGGAGAGGAAAGGAAAGGAGAGTTAAGGACTATGTAGGCAATTCGAACTGATCTAGATCAAATAACAAGTTCTGTAAGCTAATCACACATTAGATGATTTGGATAAATATTCCTGTAGTTTGGTTTACTTTTTTTTTTTTTTTTTTAACACTCATTCCTATCTAAAAGACAAACGGAACAACCTACCACCTAAATAGTCAACACTATCAGTTATCAAGCAAGAAGCACTATTCTTCCAAACATTCTGTATAGTAAATTAGATTGACCATTTTTCATGCACATAAACTATATTTCCCATGAACATTATCATCTCTCAGTACATTATGTATTTCGGATGATCAATAAATAATGAAGAATAACAATAACGACAACATCAACAAAGCCCTCAGGGAGCACGAGGCTTGCTCTCCCACAGAGGTCTGAGCAAACAGATGGTTTCTTCATTGTGCCCTGAAAGCAAGCCTCGTGGCCTTCCATGCAACCACTAACGGCAGTAAATCCCTGAGCAATTGGCCTTCCATCAAAAACAGTCTGTATCCGGTTGAGGGGAGTTCACGATGAGGGACTTTTGGCAATGATGTCTCAGTTGATCGCTCCTGTAATGGGGCAATTATAATCAGAGAGGTTGTCTGTGATGTAACCCAAGCCCTCATTTCTACACAGCTGTGCAGACCATCAACTCAAATTGTACCAAGAAGTCAACTGGGAGCCTATTCAGAATATGGGATATTTATTGGCTGAGGATGAGGAAAGCCTATTTGTTCAACCACAGTGGAATTTATCTTTGTCAGCTTTGGGCACGGACATTCAAGCATGTGCAAATAGCAGTACCGGGCTGCCAACCAGGCTGTTCTGGGCTCTCCTCTGACCTGACTCTCTTGGGCCCTGTCTGTCACTTCTGTCTTGGGCCAGCCTGCTCCAGGGTTCCCCTTTGTCCATCCCCTGACTCCTTGAGCTCGCACAGGCCAACCTTTTGACTTTTGTGACTCCCCAAATGGATTTTTCAGAATTTTGATGTTTAATCAATAGATATGGATCAAAGGACTGCAAGTGGTGAGAGCCCAGCTGACATTAGACAGCATGATTCTTTAGTAGATGTTTTCTTGACTCTCTTTGCTAACCTTTCTCCACTTAGAAGGAAAACAGAGAATTGGTAGTGGGATTCCCCAGGGCCAGGGACTGGCACCCTTGGTGAGCCAGTGGGGCAAAGGATTAGGATGGTTTTGAATGCACTATTGAGGTGCCTGCCCATGGGTCACAGCCTGTGGAAGGAGTCAAGGAAAATGATGGCCAGGGAACATACGTAGGCCTGAATGAATAAGGATCATCATGCGGATAAATAAAAGCTTGTGGCTAAGGAAGGGAGAGAGGTGCAGAGACAGAAGGTTGTGATCAGAGAAGCAAAATCAAACATCGTGGTTGGAAGCAAGTGGCTGTGAATGGTGAGAAGCTCTAAGTTCATCTTCCTCTCTACTCCTCTGACAGTCGAGACGGATTTCAGGTAGTGAAGCAGTGGGCAGCACAGAACATTTCCCTAATCTGCTCGTGCTGGAGGCTACGGGGACCAGAACAACAGGCACAAGCCAGCCTTCAAGCATGTGAAGAAGTAGAAGGAATTTACAAGAACAGGCTCCAGATCAACACAGGGCTTTTTAAAAACGTGTATCTCTTGTTAAATGTACACAGCTACTTGGTTAAAACCAAATTGAGCACTATTTTATTATTGAAAGTCACAATTACAGAACATACAAATGTATATGCATATACAAGTGCTTTTCATTTCTGAAAGAAAAATATTCAAGTCACGTAAATAAGGCAGTTGGACAGGGGCAGAAAGAAGTTACGCAGCGAAAGCAGCAACCAGAAAGAGAAATAAGCACCATAAGATGGGGAGGGGAAATGGAGACGTGATCAGAAGAGTAGGTCTGTGGCAGGACAGGAGGGCTTTGCATTTTGGGGTGTTGGAGGATGTTCCTGGGGGCTGTATTAGCACAGCACCCACCTGGGGGTGTGCAATGTCTTCAGTTTTCTGCAGTCAATACCGAGCTGACCCAGACATTTGGGTCAATGAAGGCCTGAATGTCCACAGAATGGGAGGATTTCAGGGGTCTCTTTAATGAATGGCGTGTCTGTGGTGGGTGTGGAAATGAAATTGCACCTTGTAGAGTACACCCGATGAGAAGCACAGCAGCAGAGATGGCTCTGGCAGGGTGGAAAGCAGAGATGATTCAGAAATGTGAGAGAGAAGAGACCAGCTCTCCAGGCATTTCGCCTGGTGGTTGCAGCTGAGACTGATCTGGGGCTCCTAGAAGGCCAGATGTAGAAGCACAACCACATCTCTCTGCAGTGGAAAATTCAGTGGGAAGCTGAGCCAGAGGGCAGAAGAATATGTCTTTCATATTTGCTTTGTCCTACTTGCTTATTCTTCTGAATTATCCTGTAGTTCCTTTTTATCCCTATAGTTCCTTTTTCTCCTAATCTATCCCAACTTTCAAAAACATTCTTGCAGGAAGAGTTTTATAAATATTTTCTTTTTAGCACAGTCAACAGAAATGAGACCTTTAGTAAAAAATGATGATATATTTAGTAGTAGCAGAAGTTAAATGGAGAATATAAGTGCTTTCTCTCTCAGGTAATTATTGATACTCAGTGCAGCAGGCAAAATCCAACAGCAACAACAAACACATAGTATTGGAAACATTTATTTCCAAAATGCATTGCACACTTAACTTGAATAAAACAGTTAACTCAGACACACGTGCTGGGTTTGGTCTCCAACTGCCTCATATTATCCTTTTGTTGTTGGAACTGACTTCACACAATTAAGGTAAAGCGTTTTTCAAATAATTGATGTGTACGGTTAAGAAAAGCACACTGTGATGCATTCAATATAGATATAATGTCTTGCTATTTTTCAAACTCTTTACATATAAGCTATGACAACCAAAATGATAATAAATGGAAAATTCTGGGATTATCTTATAAATCTAAGAGTCCATAAAACTCAAGTTCATTCTCTTATTTTTACTGATGAGAAAATTTAGAAGTAGGGCCTACCAAAGGTAGGTTCAATGTCCAAAACTGAAATCTGGATTCCCTAGCCATGCAGCTCAGGGTTCTTGCTATTTTACCGTGGATGCAAAGTGGGTGCACAAGTTACTTATTAGTTGACCTTACCAATGAGACGACATAATGCATTTGATAAGGCAAAATACATTAGCAGGGAGCTGTAACTTTTACTGTGGAAGGGATCAGCTACTCTTTTCAAAATCACATCTCCATTCACAGGGTGAAGGAAAGAGCATTGGTCTGCTGTCTGTGACTTTCTCAAATTTTAGACATTCAATAGAGCACTGAGAGTGTGAAAACATTATTAACTTAAACCAGGGAGTCGATTTCAATCTTAATTCTTAGAAAATATTCACCAAGCAGCAGGAATCAATTTTAAGTTTATATTTAATCACAAATGGTGGGGGAGATAAGTTGACTCATCTCAAGAGCAATAATAAGCACAATTATTAATAATATTTCTCATTTGAATTGTAATTTAAGGGCTAATCTAATCATCACTTATTGAAATTTTCTAACACCTACCCAGAGATGGTGGGGCATGTTCACAGGGCATCAGCGGATGTTCATAATGCCTTTAATTACTGAAAAGACATGACTACGTTCCTAACACTGACTGTACCAGGATGTAAGCTGAAGAACAGATCTGCAATTAAATTCTTCCTTAAAATAAGTGTGGATTTTGTTAGCCTTTCCATCTTTATGCGATGGCTTATTTATGTTGATGAGCAGTAAATATCCAATCTCTCCTGACAGAAATTGTACCTCCATATGCTAAAATATGCATGATAGTTGAAAATAAGAAGGCTCTGACCATGCAAAGAGAAATCAGAGTTCTCAAGAATGTATCTACTTTGTAAGCATTTCCATTATTCATATAGATGCGCACCTTTACCAAATTTACAGAAGTGCAGCACCATTCCAGATCATTGATTATGCACGTTTCTTTCAAATATACCCAACTATTAATCTACTACCATCAGCATGTACTTAAAGAAGAGCAAACGAAAGGACATCTGGATTTTGAAGCAGTTTGAGAACAGAACGCAAGTTTCTACATTTCTGCAAATCCCCGAATGCAGCTTTAACTGGGCTTACTCATTTTCACTTTTAATAATGATGTGTTAATTGTGTCATAAGAGTAATGTTGTTAAATTATCTCACCTGTTTGATATTTAGTTGCATTGCTTAAAAGTGACAGAAACAGGCCGGGCGCGGTGGCTCACGCCTGTAATCCTAGCACTCTGGGAGGCCGAGGCGGGAGGATTGTTTGAGCTCAGGAGTTCAATACCAGCCTGAGCAAGAGCGAGACCCCGTCTCTACTAAAATTAGAAAGAAATTAATCGGCCAACTAAAAATATATAGAAAAAATTAGCCGGGCATGGTGGCGCATGCCTGTAGTCCCAGCTGCTCGGGAGGCTGAGGCAGGAGGATCGCTTGAGCCCAGGAGTTTGAGGTTGCTGTGAGCTAGGCTGACGCCACGGCACTCACTCTAGCCTGGGCAAAAGAGTGAGACTCTGTCTCAAAAAAAAAAAAAAAAAAAAAAAAAAAAAAAGTGACAGAAACAAAATTATAGATGTAGACAAGAAAATCGGCAAAAACAATTATCTAAATTCAAACGAACAGTAGGCAGTGAAGGCGTGTTCTCCATATCCAACTCATCAATGAGTTCTTTCAGTTTTTTTCTCCAAATCTCATCCCAAATCCAGTTACTCTTTACTGCCTCCAGGGCCTCTACCCTAGCTCAAACCACATTAATAGTCACTTAGATTATTATCAGAGCCTCCTGTTTCTATTTGTGCTTTTTAAAAGCCATTTCGTTCATAGCTGACTCACCCCCACTTATGAATATAGATTGTTAAATTTTCAGGGATTTTGTGAGCCAGTTGTTAAACACAGCAATCATTAGAAGTTAAGTTATACATACTTACAATTAAGTTATGTTAAAAACAGAAGTAATTACTCAGAACTCATCACTGCTTGAGTGTAGTAGTGTATTTTACCACCGTCTGAGCTGTTAACATTATTTACATCTACACTCACTGCATGGAGTAAGAATATATAACGGCGACTCCTATGACTGTCTTCCCGACTGCACATTCAGTGATATCACATTGATAGCTTAAAACTGGTCATAGTGGGGGTATTTAAACCAGAGAAATTAGCAAATGCTATAAATCAAGACCGACTATACTATTCTGTTGATTGTCTAGAACTAAGATAATGGAGAAAATATCAAAGAAGGTAGATTACAATGCTGTAGCTGTTATGTTTTGAATAGCACACACAAAAAAACTCAAAGAAATAGTCTTCCAATATTTAAAAACTATTATCTGTTTCAGCAAAGAAAGCATTCACATCATTGACGAAGGAATGATGTTCCAACATGCATTTTGTTGTTTTGATTTCATGTTAACCATTAATGCAAATAAAAATATTAACCAACATTCATTTCAGAATGAGATTCTTTTTGAGCATCTATCATATTCCCAGAATATTGTAGGTGCTTAAAAAACATCCCTTGAATGAATTTATTAATATAAGCTAAAATAATCTCATCTCCTTTCCTCCCTCTTTTCCTTGTTTCCATTCTGAGTCCAGTGGTGTCAATTATCACGGTAACTCAGGAATTGAGGTCGATCCTATTCCTAAAAATGCCTGAATCATTGATGATACCTTGCTGGCCACTTCAAGTTCTTTTTCAGCTATATTTTCTGCATTTCTTGTGCAAAATCTCCATTGGCTCCAACCATCACCTTAGAGTGTTTATAGAAACTCATTTGAGAGCTTTACAGTGAAAGTTGAAAAAGAAGCTAAAAATATAATAGTAGCATTATTTCTGCTATAACAGCAACCTAAGAAACTTTTGGGGTCCTTTACAATATGACATTTTCATATTTTCTTTAACACTTAAAAATCACAAATGCAAGTCTGTTGTGCAGAAGATTACTGTTAAATTGTGAATGCCAATTAAAATTTAATAGTTAATCTTCACTAAATAAGAAGTGCTTCATATACCATGCAAAATTATCTGCTGCAGCATTAACAAAAACCGATTAGTTAACTAGCTAACCAGATTAAATACAGATTTTCAAATTTATGGGAAATGAATAGGCCTTAATTTTAATAGTATGGAATATTCTTTTATTTAAATTTTATGACTCCTCATCCAGTTTCATTTAAAATGTCAAAACTGTAATGGTAGTGACATTCATTTTATAATAGTGTTTGAAACATATGCAGTAAAAGGGGTTGTAATAATAATACTACAAATTACATGCTTATTTTTCCAGATCATACCTAATAGACTGTAATATCATTTTCAGTCACAGTTCACCAGAGTTAAATTTAAAGCATAATATTAAAGTCAAGGTTCCTTCACATCTAATTAGACATTAGAAACAAATGTGGCCAGATCTGCATTCTGTTAAATATATGCAAATAATTCCTCAGAGGCAATGGAACAATTTAACAACATTAAAGGTAAAAGTAACCCACTGTAAAGGTGTACAATAAATTACTGTAGATTTACCTTCAGCATTGTGCAACATGACATCTCAGTTGCTGTAGGACACACTGCGGCATAAATTGTACCCAGCTTGTCTCACAGTGCAAAATATTCAGGACAAACATAGAATATTTTATGCTTAGAAGCCTAACTTCTGGAAATTATGCCAGCGAGTGAGGCAGTTCAACAAAGCACCTATCATTGGGGTATGGATAGCACTGTTGCAAATCTTGGCAGACTCATTTATTTTCAGGAGCAGTAGGGAAACATTAAAAAGAATGCATTTTGCTCGTTCTTTGAAAATTCATATAAATAAGTCTTGGCTATACACTATTTAGAAGTGAGTACTGTGGTGTTTTTTTTTTTTTTTTTTTTCAAGCCCATCATCACTAATGGTTTTGCTGTATTCATCCTCAGAAATGGATGGGGGAAGAGATTTCCCTGAAGTTCCATCAAGTAGGATCACAGTAAGATTTTTTCTTGACTTCTGCTTTTTATCATCGCGCTAAAAAATGGGATGGGGAGGTAAAGGTGATTTTATGGCATTCGCTAGCCTGCCACGCAGTTTGGCATGCGGACGGGAGCTTTCCAGGCAAAGCCTCTGATTGGCTCTCCATGGGCTAATCGCATTCTTGCCCTGTCTTCAAGCATCCTCCTGCCCCATTTAGAAAAAGAAAGCAACAGGGCCGGCAATACAGTATTGCTTGCAAACGCTTGCCTTGAGTATTCCTGTAGCTGTCCAAACACAATGACAATAATTCTTTCCCTCACCGCCATTTATGTAGACGCTGAAGTCACTGTAACAAGTACTTGATACATCAATATAAGTTTTTATCAAAAAAAAAAATTACTATCCCCATCTTATATATAAAGTGAGATCTTTCAAAAATAGAACTTCAGGGTTTTTTTTATAAGTTGTAAATATAATCACTTAAAAGTAAAGAACTTAAATTGTGGCCATCACTCTCTTGGTGCCAAGGCTTGAAGAATGTTGCCACCATTTCCACTCTTCCCCAAAACAGTCTTCTGCAGAAGAACCTGTTTCTAGATGCATTGCCATAAAATTGAATCAATAGAAAAGTTTGGACACTCCAATTCACCATGGTTTTTTTATAGTTGAGAACCAAATAATTGTATTTCTTAATATTTCTCAAGCCATATTCAACCACCAGGTGAAATTCTCCCCACAAAATGTCCCAAAGTTTTCATTTTTACTGTGCTTGGTATATTGCCAGACCTAGGATAAAAACATAATATCGATAGCAGGAGGGACAATTCCTAAACTCTGTTGACTTTAGTTGAGAGGAATTTGGTCCATATCATATGGGAAAAACCAATGAGCTTGGTTTGAGAGAGAAAGTTTTGCCAATGACATTGAGAATAATTCCAACTGTAATATATATTAATTAAAGACTATCTTTACTATCTTTCAAAGTATCTAAGAGAAAAAAGGAAACTAAATTTATATTTTACTCAGTGAACTGACTGAAAGAATTGTATAAAAGAAAACAAAAAGCCTAATTACTGCTATTACCCATCAGCAGAGAATTCCATGCTAATAATAATTCCATGCTAATCAGGATCTAGGCAAAGATTCCTTCATAAGGTGAAACAGAACTTTTCATATCATTTCTGTTTCCATTAGGTCTTGATTTTTGTTTTAGAATAACCAATGGGACACATGAATTCATTTCAGGATTTATATTTCTCCTGGAAAATTACTGCCAGATAAATGTGGGAAATAAAAGTGCTATGGATAAGATTTAAAGAGAGAGCTACCCTTGCAAAAAATATTTAGTTCTGCATATCTAAGCATTTTCAACTTGCTAGCATTTCGGCACATCATCTTTTCTCCAAAAGAACAAGGATACTAACACTAACATTTGCTCTAACACCCGATTGGCCGGACATGCGGGGAGCCCTAGAACTTATTTAAGATTCCAACATAATATATGGAAGCCTGGGTATAAAAGAAACAGTGAAAAACGAATGACGGTTTCCTAGTGAGCGTGATGACTAAGGCAGAAAAGAATCTGAAGAAAAGAGTTACAATAATTGCCCAAACTGCACCTGTTCACTTTATTCTGTGTAGTAGACCTGAATACATATGCAATATTTTCCCAAGGAAATATAGGTCTTTTTAGAGAAGTTGATAAGAAGCAAGAGATAATTATGGACTACGCGATGTTGCTTAAATTTAATGTATTGGTCAGAATACTAAAATACAGCTGATTCCGCAATATTCAAACAGTGCAGAAGGGAGTGAACACCCTGGTTTTCATGCCAGCTCCTCCAGGAGCAGCCCCTGCCCACTGAGTATGATTTCATCGAGAAGAGAGCCCCTGACCAAGGCAAGTCTCATGATCTCTCTGGATCTCAGTTTTTTTATTTTACAGCGAGAGAAGGGCCCAGATAAGGTCGGCAGTCTTCTTTTGTTTTAATATTTGATTATTCTTCTGGGTAAGGGATCAGTAATTCAAGAAACTCTTGACCAAAATCAGTACATGTTTAGAAAAATCAGAGGATTCTGAACCACAATAGTATGTCCCCTTTGGAAAATAAAATTTAAAAAGAATTTTAAAGGAGATTTCTATGAATCGCTCACCACTGGAAATAGATCAAATGTTAAAACAATTAAACGGCTGTGATTGGCTATTGACAGAGCCATTTTTTTTTTCTTTTTTAATCATTACCTTTGTATTCACCTTCTGATTGCATGCAGGAACCAGCCTCAGAGAGAGTGTAGATAAATTCCACTGTAATTCCCAAACTATATTTTAAACTATAGTTGCAACGTTTTTCTCTGCAAAACCTTTTTCAGGGCTGATAACATGTGGAACAATGGATTGATTTTAAGTCGCAGCTCTTTGTTTTCCAAGGCCCTCCCTCTGGCAGAGCAGCCAGAGAGCCTGGAGCGGGTCTGGGGGAAGGGCTGACAAGCAGGGAGCTCACACCTTTCATAATGGCTGGTGAACAATCAAGAGCTGATGGTATTAGTGAAAGGTTATTATTTGAATTAATCATACAAGTTTAAAACAACTTGGCATTTTAAAATGTTTCTAGGTGGGCGTAGTTTCCAAACTGCAATTGCCACCTTGTGTAATACCTGGCGTGTTGGGAGGGGTGTGAGTCCGCTGGGGAGGAGTGAAGATGGTGGGGAAATGTCTGGAATGGAGCCTCTGCCGTCCTTTAAGGGGTAGTAACAGGGTTCTAGGCAGATCTGGGCAACTTTATGATCGCTTTATGGTGTGGAGAGAGGGAAAAGAAAGGAGTGAGAGAAGGAAGAGGAGATCAAAAAGGAAGTGAGATGAGAGGGGAGAGAAGAAAGGAGAAAAAGAGAGAGTTAGACTTAAAAGCCGGCTGCAACTTTATGCCAACTGGTGATTTTGGGTAGCAAATCACATCCTTTCTCTGTTGCAATTCTCCCATCTGTAGTAATGGTCTGGTTTACTGCACAGAAGTGTTAAGTGAAACAACTGTGGTAATATCTGTGATGGTAAAGGAACAATGCAATGACATTGAAGAACTGGAGAAAGAGAACGGTAGCAGGTAGTGTGAGTGAAATATAGGTAGGCTCTATCTCTCCTTGAGAATGAGTAGTGGTTCAATCCAGCAAACGGCAATCGAGCATGCACTGGGAACCAGGCACTGAACTAACTTATATGCCAGTCAAGGCCTCTGGAATAGCAAGATGGATAAGACAGTCTTGACATTGAGGACCTTACATTCTACAAAAGGAGATAAATACTTTAACAAACCATTTTGGTAAATTATGTGAATGAATCTAATAGAGTCTGCACAGGTTGATGCAGAAGAACACAGGAGAGCCCTGGCCTGGCCCCGGGGGCATGTGCTTGAGCTGAGGCTTTCAAACAAGGTATGCAAAGAGTGCAATGGTCTTGCTAACAGACTAAACAGCAGGCACCAGGCTCAGAGAGGGTATGAAAGCGTGCTGTGTGCCTCGTTGCCATTAAAGTATGATGTGGGATATAGCTAGGGTTAGGTTCGGGGCTGGAGAAATAAACAGTGCCAATTCATGTACATCTTACAAAGTAGTTTAGACTCGATTCTGTAAGAATTGGAGCACACAGAAGCATATGAATGATGAAGCTATACATGCATTTTATGTTATATAAACATCACATAGAAAGATTTTAGAAAGACCATTTTTAGGGGCAATGTAGAAGAATTAAAGAAGATTTTCACAGTGAAGACCAAAGTGTGCTTTGTCTCTCATGCAGGATCAGGACAACATGTTATGCCATCTGCCTCATTCAAAGAGATCACCAGCCTACAATACCTATTGGTGTTTGTTTTCTCTCATTCACTCTCCCGTACCTTCACAAACAGTGAGATCACGATGCCAGCAGCTGTGCATGGGCCACCCAACTTTTCCATTAAAATCAACAGGGTTGATACCAAATGCTAATTGGGATACAGAATTGGTAACTAGGGTGTCAGTGATAAAGCACTATAACTAGAAATGCTTGTGTGTATGTGTGTTTGTGTGTTTTGATCCCTAAATTAAATAAACTAGAGAATTAAAGTAACACTTTAGACGCACTTCATTAGGCAGAGATATTAATGACAAGACAGATAGTTATTTTTTGGTTCATGTACTTAATCACAAAACTTTGAGATGGAAGCATAATTGCATTAATGACTTTTTTATACATACTCCTCGATTGTAGTGTTTTTAGTAAAGGTACATTAATGACACCAGCCCTGCAGTTATTGTCTGATAAGTCCATGAATCAAAAAAAAAAGGTAATGGTAGTTTAATGGTCCTATATTTTAGAGTCTGTGAAGTCATCTATTGTTGTAAAGTAATTTATAATTTTTAAGAACATTTTTAGTATGAAATAACTCAAAGAGAGCAATACTACAACTTCAGTTGCTTTTCAAGGGACTGGAAGGGAATGAATTTGTCAAAGATTTCAAAATAATTATACATTTCTGGAGCATCACATATTTGAACACAAATCATTTCTGAAACATTACTAGCTATATGTGTCTGTGTGCTTTCTCACAATAAAGCTTTAAAAACATTAATTATGATATGAACCATAATATGAAGAAATAGTTATTTGGCTAGCAATTTAAAATGTGTTAGTGAACGTGTTAAAAAACAGAGAGTTGAAAAAATCCAAAGTCTTGAAAATTTCAAATATTTATGAAGTCAATTTGAGAAGTAACATTTTAAATTGATTTTAAAGTTTAAGAAAAATTCTCAGGAATATATACCAAGAGCAGAGAAAGGAAATATCTTAACTATGCTCCTCTTTCTAAGGTTCTGCTGAGCTGGCTTCTTTTTTGCCTCTGTGATATTTATCAGTCGATCAACATAAATTCATTGGATGCCTAATTCTCTGCAAGCAGGAAAGAATAATTTTCAGTAATTGAGTGGAGGTAGAAAAACATGTGAAAAGACTTAACTGATTATTAAAAAAATTTAAAATGCTACACATTATCTATGCCATTCTTAATTTAAACGTGATGGACAGGTTGCTTTTCATTGAATGTTCAAAAATGCACACTTAACACAGTAAGATGGAGAACAATATTTCTGTGCCAAGTGGATGAAATAACTTTCTAATTTGTGCAGTTCATAACCCCTTGCCTGCCCAAGGATAATGATATTCTAGGCAGGAAACATGATCAGAATATTACGATGTCAAAAGGCTTAGGCTGTCATCATATCACAAAAATTAAAATGTCTTTACTTAAAACCTTGTCTGTCACATGATTCTTGCTAGAGCTTTCCTCACTAGTATCATTGGGTTGAGGATGATACTGTTTATTTTGCCATAAATACCATTTCCAGGAGGTTTTTAAACATTGGCTTAGGGCTGATACATGCACTGCCAGCTACCTCTTTGAAAGAAAGCTCTTTAGGAAGGATCTTTTGCACATTTAATCACCAGTTTTGTTTTGCTTAAAAAAGCAATAACAATAGCAGAAGTCCCTGCAGCCTACATGATTATTTGGAATCACCTGCAGCGGCTGGTGAGGAGCATCCATCCACTTTGTTTCCTGAACCGAATCTGACTGTGCCTGCATATTTTTCTGGCTTTGAAACGGCCACTTAGCGACCCACGGCATATTTAAAGATAACCTTACCAGCGTTAGCAGGATGTTTCCTTCTTATGGCCAGAGAAATTTTTTTCTCAGCATTTCTCTCCATATTGTTGATCTTTTTCCATTGTCGTGTTGTATAATATGAGGAAAACAATTACATATCTGGACTAAAAAACTTGAAGAGGAGGTAATCATCTATATATGACATGTGTATGTAAACATTTGACTAGTAACTGCAATCGACTGTCTCGATTGAAAGTTATAAGCTGTTGCATGGGTTATTCACCCCATGCTTCGGGTTTTCATATTTGTAACATACAAAGAGGCCTATTAAAATTTTCACATAAACTTTGAAAGGCTTAATGAGAAATGCTATGAGAACAGATTATTTTTATTGACCTTAAACAGGTCTATTCAGGGATTATTGTTTTGTGATTAACCACTATCTTAGTTGACACTGAAAAGAAAAGCCTTTCAGCTTACTATCACAAACTGTGAGTACCATTTTCATATAATGCAATGGCATGCATTACACTGTCTTATAAATCTATCTCAAATATCTCCAACTCTGTCAAAGGCAAGCGACCCTTTAAAATAACTACCTAATTCTTATTTGGAGAGTTGGTATAAATGTTCCATAGCTGTTCAGTCATTCTCACAAGTCTTCAACAGATCTTTTTGAGGTTTTACTTTGTAGTAGGCATATGATTGGCCCTGGGGCTCATGAATAAGTGTGATCGATATTGCTGTGTATATCAGGAAAAAGTATTAGCGTTTTGTAATAAAATTGAGAAAATCCATGTTGACAATCACAGCTCAAACCAAGCAATCAATCTAACCTAATTTTAACCACCACCAACAGTCCTTAGTATCCCTCATTCATCTGAAATTCAATTTATGAGAAACACAGACCAGTGTCCTATTTGCCACCAGAAAGACACATTACAAGCAGTCGCAAGGGAGCTTTTCATTTTGACCTTTGATATACGCTCACTGAGTTTGTCATATCTTTCTTATCTCAATATAATTATCAATTCAAAAATTTTTAAAAATCTGGGTCATATATGAGTATCTTAAAAGAGCCAGACTTTAGCTGTGACAATAACTGGGTACTTTGGTGGAAGTGGCTCTGAGAAGCTGGCGAGGGAGTGTTTCTTAGTGACAGGAGCTCCGTCAGGGACTTTTAGCCTCCAGTGGAGGTCAGCACAGTGCTGGTATCTCCTGGGAGGCGAAGAAGGGCGAGTCTCAGCTCCTCGTTGCTGCCCCTTGAGCTGGGGACCTGTGTCAGTGAGTGTCCTGCTTCTCTGGTCCCGCAGACTTTACTCAGTGTAGCCACAAAGGCCAGAGCCAACCTGGTTCGGATCCTACAGCCAACTCCCCCATTTGACAGATGGAGAAACTGAGAGCCAGAAAGAAAAAGATCTCCCTAGAGGGCTCATGGCCAGTTCATGGGAGAGCCCAGGCTGGGACTCACGGCACTTGGCCACAAACAGCACTGGGCGTCCTAAGTAAAGGCACCAGTGACTGAGTTCCTTTTCCTTACAGGTGTAGTGTCACTGAATCTTCCCAGGCACCCTGAGAAGGCCCCGATGTACAGTCTGGGCTTAAGTTAAGCCCTGCTCTCTTCCAGGGTCAGGTAGGCGCTCAACGGGCATAGTTGCTAGGCAGGTTGACAGATGCCTGCGTTGCAGGAATTTAGAGCAAGAGGAGCCAGGAGTTGTTGAGAATGGAGAGAAGTCATTCAACACTTACAACTTAATAACAGGTCTTCCTTGCAAAAATGTAGGGATAGTGCCGCAAATAAAAGGATACAGTATCCAGTGCCTGCCCTGGGTTTGATTTGTCCTGTGTGATCAATGGCAGTGCCCCTCCCTGAGCCTCCATTTCCTTATCTATGAAATAGTGATGATTTATTCTTTTTATAAAGCACTTGGTACACTTCTTTTTGCAGAACAAATGCCCCCAAACTGATAGCTGTTATAAAGAAGGTAAGGTGTAAAATACGATTACAGATATAAGTGCATACTGCACCTACTGCTCTTCTATTTTATTTACATTTTACTTAGGATTCTTAAGAGGTAATAAATTCACATGATATAAAATGTCAAATGTGCAAGAGGATATGAGAGAATAAAGTTGATAAAAAATAACTGTGAAAATTAAATGAGTGCATGTTTAGAATGTTCACTATTAAATAAATCATTGTATAATAAATATTTCTTGATTGGAAAATCAAGAGAAAAGTTTATTTATATAGTGACAATGTTACCTAGAAAGTGACTATTTTAGTCATGGTCACAAGTAGATCAATGTTAATACATTTATTTGTGTGTGTGTGAAACTGGAAAGTATAGAACAGAATACAAGGAATTTTTTCTGGGACTTTGTTAGGATGTTTTTCTCTCTCTCAATGATAGAAAAATAGTAGTAATTCTGGTAGACTTTCCATAATAGAAGCCATTCTTTTGCACAGTATACTTGCAGTAGGCATGATGATTTCTCAATGATGCCACTATCGCGTAATTTCAATTACTGTCAGTCACGTATAGAAACCATTTTCCTTTTGCAAAAAAGGTTTTTTTTACTTTTACCTATTATAAATGTATAATTGGGAAGGAAGTTTAGATGTTTTGATGTAATTTCTGTCATTGTTATTGTTATTCTGAATACAATGCTAAGCAAATGAAATGATTCACTTGTGTTAAAAAGGTGTTAAAAGTCATAGTGACTTTTCTCTATTTTTTAACAATGTAGAAAATAGCAAATGTCTACATTTTGAATAGTGTTAGAGCTTTGTAATAATTAGAAAGAGCACATATACTAAAATGCCAATGCCATAGTGATTGACAATGTTTATAACATCAAATTAAAGATAAATGGATTCAATATGTATCTATTATTTAATCTATTCCATGTGCCAAACAAAGACTATAGGATATGATTCTTGTTTTCCATTGTTTTACAATTCAGGAGTAAAGTATTATTCAATGAAATTTTCTACTCTACCCTCTTACCCTCTCACATGGAAATAACCAGAATCTTGTCTTCACTGAAATTGCTCCATCAGTAAAATCACTGAGTCAAGCCTGCATTTCCTGATCACAGTTTCCTAGGATTTACAGGTTAATTAGTCAACTTCTCCCACCGTGACCATTCTTCAACTTTTTCAAACCCAAATTGACAAATGTCTCTACCCTCACCCTGAGTGTTGATCACCCTCCTGGTTTCTGTCCTCTCTGCCTAGGTTACATTCCATGGTTCATTCACACAAAAACGCATTATTAATAGCAACTTACTATTCAGGATAACCAAACTCATCTGAATTGATACTAAAACGAAGTCAGGATAACCAACCTCAGCTAGACCTTCATCACTGCTTAAAAATCCCATTATGTTTCCCTGCTCAACTCATATTTCTGATCTTTTGGACTCTCCTAACACTCTTTTTACTTCAGCTTCTTTTCTCATCATTCTCATCAGATATGTTGGTCACCAAATTCCTGGAGAAAATGGAAGCCATCAGATGGGAACTCACTTAACTTTCCAGTATCAAAACTATACTGTGTTTGTAACTGGTTTTCAATCTTTTCTCTTAGGACAATAGGGCGGGTGCACATCCTTCAGGTTTAAGTCAACTGCACTCTGATTCCATCCCACCTCACCTTCTCAGGAACCTTCCACTGTTTATTATCTTTTCTGTTCCCTGTGTCGTCATCCTTTTGTACTGAGGGGTCTTCCCATCAACATATAAAAATGCTCATCTCTCCCTCCAACCCTAACTCTTACCTTGTCTTTCTTCTGTCCATTTATGGCAATACTTGCCTAGAAAGTTGTTTACACTTATCAGTTCCATTTTCTCACCTTTTACTCACTGTTCAGTCTACCTTAATCTCCCTTCTGCCATCACTATACTCTACTGGCTGTAACAAAGTGATCAAAAAAAAAAATCTCCTCTTACTAAAATCAACAGGCATTTCTCCATCTTCATCTTTTTTAGAATCTCAGCACTTTTACATTGTTAACTGCTCTCTCTCTCTTGAATTCCTTTCATATCTGAGGTTTTGGTTTTTTCTTCCTTGTCACCTGCATTCATTCTGGCTTTTTTCAATTTGCCCTCCACAGTGCAGATGAACAGATATTTTCAAAATACAAAGTTAGTCTTTGTTGGCTTCTAGTTTCTCTTAGTATAAAGAACCCTATTTTTAATATGGTCCACACAGCAATGAATGACTCAGCCCTGAATCCCATTCCAACAGCAGATATAGGTTGGTACAAAAGTAATTGTGGTTTTAGCATTGTTGAAATTTGTCGTTTGATATCGGAATACATTCTTAAATAAATGTGGTTATGTTATACATTATTTTAATGCACATTTCTTGCTTTATGTTTTTTTTGCTAATGAGACTCATTACTTGCTGTTTAATTTCTATTTATTAATAGAAACCTTTCCCTCTTGCTTTCCACATACCAGAAAATTGGCCTTTTGGTCTTTCAATTATTCATTCTCTTTTTTGGTTCCTGGACTTTGTACATATTGTTAACTCACTGTTTATTTCCCTCCTTCCAACTTCAGCTAATTAACTTTTATTAAGTTTAGGTATGATATTGTCATTTGGAACTTATCTTACCACTGCTTTCTACCCTGCTCTCCAAATTGGATCAGGCACCCTTGGTATTTCATGGTACTGTTCAGTATGCAGTTATATATGTATTTAAAAATTTTTACTAACATTTTTCTAATTCATTAAAATTTAAATCTGTGAAACTGTAAATATTTTGTTCACTATTGTGGCCCCAGTATCTATACCTGAAACAAAATATGGAAATAAATATTTTTTGGATGAATGGATGAATTGATGGAGGTAGATTGTTGTTGATTGCTAGATGTGATAGAGTTCTGTGCTCTTTAATGTATATTTTAAATATTACTAAGTACTTTTGATAAATGCTATTGAGTATTTTTGAATTAATTTGATAACAAATTCTTAAACATATTCGTCATTTGCCTCTAGACCTGCCCTTGAGGGTAGGAGTGTATTTTTAGTATCGCTAACTTCCCGGAGCTTAGCACCGGGTTTATTTCACAGGAGGTGCTCGCTAAATGTTTGTCGAATAAATGGCAATTGGTAGCACAGAGGCTGTTGTACCGATTAAAAACCACAATAATTCAATGCACGTTTCATTTCATTTGTAGACATGCAAGTGAAATTAAAAAGAGAAAAGTTACTGCTCTTTTCTTTAACACAATGAAAGTAAACAACTAGGGGTGGCTTAACACTTTCAAGTTCATGAGTTGTTTCCTATTAATAATCTTGATTCGAGGTTGCTATTTTCCAATAATATTAAGAGAAAAATACATAATTTTAAATGGAAAGTGTATTTTTGAGAAGGATAGAGGTAGGATGAATTCTTGACACAGGGACTGTAGGCACTCGCCTGGTTACTGTTGGGTGCTGTAGGATCTCTTTCTCTGAAGATTGTTAAGAATTGATGACAGTTTAGGTATAGTTCTGCCTGGAGCCATGGGAACTAATTGGATGGCCCCTCTACTTATCAGTTTCCACTGTGAAGACTGCTACAGGAATTCTCCCTGGAGATGGCCCATAGCAACCAGGACAGAATAGCCACACATCCAGGAACTTCAAATAATCAAGTGTCATGAAATGCATTACTAACAAGAAGAGCTTGTTAGTTATCACCGGTGTTTGAAGAATCTGGGAATGTTTACATTTTATATAATCTCATCATCCTTTCTGGCAGTATTAAGCTGGTATTAGAATTACAGCTATTCTAGTCCTTAGTCTGATATAAATCAGTCAACTATTTGTGCAGTGGCCACAGGGTGTTTAACATGGCACTAGATGCTTGGAATTAGCAGTGCTCCTTCAGGATTTATCAACTAGAAGGATAGATAAAAACCAGGGAAAATAAAATCCTTACAGACACATGGGCAAAACTAGTACCTGTAGAGAGCTGCAATCTTGGGGAGGTGAATGTGATATTCTGTAAGCAGGATAAGACATGGAAAATATTCATAGAAAAAGTAATGGAGAAGCGGCTTAGAATCCACACAGAGAAGAAATGATGCATTTGTCAGATAGAAGGAGGAATTGATTTCAAATACTTGGAAAGGATGGGAAGACATCTATTTTCAAGAGTGGGAAGGAAGATTGAATAAGACAGCAAGACGGTGGATGGGATTAGTGGGAACGGATGGTGTAGATTTGGTTTACATACATTCAAGAAATAAACTGATCCTTTGAGATGTCAGTCTGGGCTACTTGAACACATGCACATGGTGTCCTTGGCTGGGTGACAGCTGTTGTTCCCACAAGCACTATTCCACTCGACGCTGCCTGTATCAGAGCTTCTGTGCTGGCAAAAGATCAGATTCAGTCTAGTACAAAACCTGAGTTTATAAGTTAGTGCAGCCATATTCTGCAGTAGTTGTGTGACTTTAGGAAAGTTACTTAAATTCTTCAGGCTTCGGGTATTCTTATCCATAAAATGAAGGTGTTGAATTAGACTGAGGTTCTCAACAGAGCGGTAATGCCCCCGGGGGCTTTTGACGATTTTGTGAAAATGCAATTTTTGGTGTACCGTTTGGGGGCACTGTAACCATCTAATGGGTGAAAGCCAGGTATGCTGACCGTTTGGCAATGCACAGGATGACAGGGATGGAGGCAGAAGGCTCACACTCATGCAGGATCTTCGATTGTAAATTTTCAACAGGGAAATCCTGTTTGTAACCATCCGAGCCTATAACCTAACTGAGCTGAGAAAGAGGAGCATAATCAGAACACTCATTAGCATGCACTACAGCAGGTACTGATAAGAACTCAAAAAAAAAAAAAAACTGAAAAAGTATTTGTTGCCCTAATAACAATTTTTAGACACAGACTTCACTCATAGACAATAGATTTCATTTCCTTTAAAGAAGGAAGAACTGCACTTTTGTTAAAAACTTAAATTTTTTCCTATTATACTCAAATTCAGTTCAATATTAGAAGAGGAAACAGGAGATCAAAGCATTCTGATCTATCAAAGCACATGTCATATTTTATTATTTTCACTACTTTGACATCCAGATAATTCCTCTCTCCCATGCCTCCTATACACACCCCCCCCACACACAAATCATTAAAGTAATTAAGTCAGGCAAGACCACACCACCTCTGTGGGGATAATGTTGAAAGGTTTTCTAAATATGGTGGCATACAAATATTTTAGTAGTATGATCAATAAGTTCCGTTCTGTAGGGCTTTTTAATTTGCACATTTCACTCCTTGAGAGTAAAGCACAATAAAATTGGACTCTTTACAGTCAAATGACTCAATTTTTGTTTCATATTTCAACTTCGAAATATGATCATCTACTAAAACAAAACCTATGGGGCAGAAAGACATTTTCCCATTTTGCAAATCAAGCAGAAGCATGAACGTTTGCCAGGCTCCCTAGCAGCTCTGTGCTAGGTATTGCTCATCCCTCTGATAATGTGACCTTCAAACGACAGAATTGGATCAAGAATAACACGTTTTGATGGTACTTGTACAAGTGATGGAGCTGCTGTCAAAAACACCCAGGCCGACCATGAAACTTGAATATGTAGTAGGTGCTGTGGGACAGAAGTAGGAGCTAATGCTTTCACCGTAAATGTTTTCCTCTTATTAGTGTTTAACTTACAAACATTATTTGACATCGAATATCAAGTGATTAAAAAAACAGTATAATCGGTCCGATGGAGTTACTGCAATGGAAAGAAAGGTGTAACAGCCTAATAATGATGGTTTAGGGCATACTGACAGACGCATTTATGCACTCATTCAAATGTATTTATTGACTCTCTATGCGAAATAATATTTAAAAACATCTATTTTTACTGTGTTTTACCTAAGAAAGATAGGATGAGGTATAAAGCTTTATACACACTCAAAAAAAGCCTTTGGTTGAGTTGAAGGAGCTAGAAATACTTGGAGGAGCCTATGCCTGACGGTGTTTCATACCACACATTTGTCCACTGGGGAGGGAAAGATGACTTCAGTTTTGGCATGACTGCAGAAAGCTTCTTGGAAGAAGTGTCATTTGAACATGATGAGGAGTGATGAATAGTGATTCTAACAAATGGCGTTCTGGTCAGATGGAATTGCATAACTCAAGGATGCCAAAATGTCCTCTGGAGAATAATGACTAGTTCTGTTTGACTCTTGGGTAGGGATGTATTAGACAAGAATCCCAGAAGTTAGGTTTATGGCAATGCAGAGAGGGAGAAAGAAAGAATAACAAATTTGGGTTAGGAGGTAACTAAAAGCCAATAAAGCATGTGCTCAAAGAAAATTTTTAGAAAGTTGAATAAGTATGGTGAATACGACATTCTGTTCTTCTCAAGCCTGTGCTCTGGGAGTGTTAACTGTCAATAACTCTGTGACATTTTGTCACATACCAATCATTCCCCAATACTGGGTAAATCCAACTATCATTTCTCTCTGTTCTCAGTCCCTGAATAAAGAATACTGTTGTTTGGAAAGGAGTCTATTATTCCCGGAGAGCTCGACATGCCCAACAAACATTTTGAGCAAAATTCAACACTTGATTCTTTCTACTCACAGCTGGTTGGACCAAGCATGGCTAATTCGCAGGCTGGCCTCCAAGTGGCCAGCAGCTGGACCTTTGCCTCACAGGGTCCAGAGGGATGGATGGACCAATTAGGATCTCTCTCCAAGAGGTTTCAACAGGAGACTTATAGATAAAGGATGGCAGAGGGCAAAGAAGTCAGAAAAGAAAGAAGAGAGTCTGCAGAATTTAGGAAGCGGCAGATCTAAATAAGCAGAAATCATGAAAGATAGAGAGAGAACAGGGAAAGCGAGGAGAAGTGACAGAAGCAGAGCACGCGGAGAAGAATTAACCGAAGAGGCCAGACTGCTGTCCTGTGCAAGTCCTGCATACAAGTTGGGCCTTTAGCTGACATCTGGGAACTTGGACTTTGAGAAGGTTCTCACCACCCAAATTCCTAAGAGTGGCTCACTGTGCCAGAACTGTTTGTGCAAACAATCTTGTTTATGCCGAACATCTGCTTTCCTTCTGGGACTCTGGAAGCTTGGTATGTGTCAGGCAGAAGCTGCCTATGTGAGCATTCCCCAGCAAATACCCTGGGCACTGACTCTCTGACGAGCTTCCCTGGCAGACAACATTTCACACATGTTGTTGCAACTCATTGCTGGGGAAATTTCATACGTCCTGTGCAACTCCACTGGGAGAGAACCCTTGGAAGCTTGTGCCTGGCTTCCTCCAGGTTTTACCCCATACACCTTTTCTTTGGTTCATTTTGCTTTGTAACCTTCTGTTGTAATAAATTGTAGCCGTAGGACTATAGGCTGAGTCTTGTGAGTCCTCCTAGTGAAACATCAAACCTAGAGGTGATCCTGGGGACCCTGGCACACAGAGCTATTATAACAAGTTGTAATTAGACTGGGAGGCCTATTCATTTGCACATCTGTAGCTTAGGAAAAAAGAATAATGAAAACAGATTTGGATGCCAACGATTGGTGCTTGGTGTTAGGTGATGATGAAATATTACTAGAGATTTGTGGTACCCTGAATAACTCTGAATGACTTTCAGTTACATTCTGGACTTCATGAAGACTCACTACTCTCTACTACTCACTATATGGGATTAAAATCCCATATTCCTTTATTTACAATAACCCCCGTGCTACTTAAGGTAAGCCAAGCATGGCTCTAATTCTTTCCTAATTAACAATTGCCAAGGAAAATCATATAACCAGGAAAAGTAATCCTGCTACCAATGTATGGTTTCTGACCTTGAATAGACCCTTTGGTTATTCCTGGAGATGTTTTTCTGTTCTAATTCATCAACTTTTTGTATGGCATTAGCATATCTTCATTGCTCTAGTTAATGATATAACATCTATATTCTTCTAAACTGGAAGATTAGAATATACATTGTCAACCTCTTCTTCTCCCTCACACACAGCCAGTGAATCACCAAATCCTATCAGTGCACCCTCC
>RJWJ010011070.1:0-45327 GCA_004363605.1 Indri indri
AAAAGCCAATAAAGAAAGAAAAAACACTGCCACCTTGTGGCTTTTCAGAGAATTATTCTTCACATCTTCGCACTATCCAAGTGTCTTGTTCCGGATTACGGTCACCCTCTGCAGACCCAAAACTGTGGCAGGGGGCCAGAGCACCTCCGGTGATGCACAGCACAACATTTAGAGCTGAATGGCCCTTGAGATAATCTGGTAGAACATCTTCATTTCATGCTGGGGAAAACTGAAGCCCAAAGACATGAGGGGCTTGTCTTAAATCCAAGCCAGAGTTCGGCTGTGGGTCTCTTGAACCCTGATCCAATGACCTCTTTACCATAAGGTGCTGCAGCTCACAAACGGTTTGGAATTCAAATGCTCTTAAAACAAAGCAGACTCAGATCAGTGCCCCTCTGTCCTGACACAGCTGCAAAACCACAGGCAGGGGATGTCCATGAGACTGCAACAGATGAGGGTTGCACAGGAAATGTCACCTCTTTTGTGCATCCAAGCAAGAAGAGACACAGCATGCAGCTGCATGCTAAAATAAAATTCTAATTGCCTCTTTTTATTTCTGGCTGATGTGCTTATTCTTCAGGCTCTGGCTTTCATCTCAAAGGAATATGAAATACTGGATGCTGCCAGAGACTAAAGGTCTATTCTCTCTCCTGCAGCTTTAAGATTTTTTGAATTCTTGCCCTACTGTCACTGTTGTAACAGACCCAGACGTTTCTAATTCCTTGTATATTTGTACCTGCAAAAATTTTAATGTCACTTTTTTTCTCCCGGAAAATTCAATACTCCAAACTTTTACTTACTGTTTTGTTTTTTTTTTTTTAAATTTAACCCCACCCCCCAAAAATCTGTAAAGCCCTGCCATGAACTAAGCTGCAGCACATCCTGCATGGGCATGTTAACATTCTCAATACCAGTAACAACTGACATATTTAGATACAAAACTGGCCTTGGCTCTAAACCGACCTTATATTAAGCCATGACAACATGGGCGTCGTGCCGCCTCCAATGACCCAGACAGTGAAGAAGACGATGAGGAGTGTGGTGGTGAACATCATCTGGCGAGCATAGGATGCCGTGTCGCGGATGGCCAAAGCAAATGCCATCGCTCCCCTGAGCCCTGCAGGGACCAAAGAGGAAGATCTCTTGGTTATAAGGATCGATAACAATGTCTCCTCAAAAATCCACTGCTGCCACTTTGGGGCTAATAAACTCTTATCAATTCATGCTTCAGGGACCAAGTTATTTTACTCAGAAAGAAGAACCTTAAAAATAATATGATTTTCTTCTATTTGAGACTGTCTTTTGCAAAATTCCCAAATATAATGAGAAGAACATTGCACTGCTTTGTAAAATACATTTTAGAATAACTCTCTTTTATTAAATGATTCTCTTGCTAGTATTAATAACATTAAGTAAAAGCAATATAAATAGGTAATAATATAAGCTAAGTCTGTGATCCAAACACTACCCAAGCACTATACTGTCAACATAAACTTAAAAAATAGGCTAGGTATGAGTATGTCAAATTTGTGGGAAATAGTTCAGCACTTCCATAGCAAAGGGGGAAGCCACACAGAAAAGTGAAAATACAATGTGAACCACATTTGGGGTTGGCAACTCTTTCTGTAAAGGGCTAGATATTAAATATTTTAGGATTCGTGGGCCAAGAGGAAAAATCAAGGCTGTTGCATGGATACTTATATAACAGAGAAAAAACAAATTTGCATAAATTTTCATTGACAACAATCAAGAATATAACAATAATAATAACAGTATACTTGGTTGTAATACAGGTCTACCAATAAAAAGAGGGGAATTCTTTTTGGAGGGGATATCTTGCTTAATTGGGTTTCAAAGTTGGTGTTCCCTATCACTTAATAGATTGCAAATATTCATCTGTAAAAGGCATTCTTAGCTCATTGGGTATATAAAGACAGGCAGTGGCCAGATTTGGCCCAGGGGCCGTAGTTTGCTGGCCCCTGATCTACATTAATGGGTTTTGAGGTTAACACCAACATTTTAATGTTTAAGAGTTTATGTTTCTAAGCTCTTTTTTTCCTTCCCCATACCATGCTCATAATTGGTTTTACAGTAAAGAACTAATCTACAATCATTAGCATTATACATATCTAGTATAAATTTTTATTCACCATGGGCAAGACTGTGTCCGTATTATGTGAGAAAATGAGAAGTTAGACCTATATCTATTTGTACATTTCCCACCTTTCCCAATTATTTCACAGTTATTAATGTATGTAATCTGAGAGCTTCACTACAATTCATGAAAGAAGAATGATTCAAAAAAAGTTACATAAAAAAGAGCAAAGTTAATGTTTTCTATCAATCTGTCCTAGCGAAATATTTATACATACCTAGGGCACCCTACAGCCAACTAGCTATTTCATCAGCCAATATTTAAGCCTCTAAAGGGATGTTGTCTCAAAGAAGAAAATTGGGGGTCACAGAGAGATAATGTATGACACACTTTTCTTTATTTCATTAGGTAAACATGGTAAGCAATATAAAAGTGAGACCTCAGGTATTAATATTGTGTAGCCTTGAAGAATGAGTTCCCTTTGATAGCCAGATCTCTTTGAACATAAAATAATTGTTACTGGAGATATCATTAAACAGCACTGGGTACTCAGCCTTTTAGTACAGAAACCGATTTTAAGTTGGCCTAGATGACAGTTAGCTCCAACTCATCTTTCTCTTACCCACCAGTATTTTCCTAATATGGATGTACGAGCTTGTCATTGCCTTCCTTGTCAAGCTCTAAATGTGCCCTTGCTACTCTTGAGTAAAGCCCAAACTCTTTGGCACAGCACTGGAGCCTCTCTGTGGTCTCCATTCTACAGCGGTGGTTCTCAAAGTGTGGTCCTCAAACCAGCAGCAGCAGCAGCAGCAGCAGCAGCTGAGAACGTGTTAGAAATGCAAATTCCTGGGGCCTACCCCATACGCCTAGAATCAGATTAGTGGGGCCCAGCAATCTGTGGTTTAACAAGCCCAACAGGCAATTCTGGTGCAACCTAAAGGGTGAAAATCATGAGTTTAGATGTCATTTTCCCAGCCAGCCTCACCCTCTTTCTGTATTACTCCACATGCCTGACATTTAAATCAGACAGTTGCCCTTCCAGGAACAAGCCACACGTGGCAATGCTTTTCTGCTTTTCCAACCTGCTGCCTCCTGAAATTCCATGTCTTTCAAGCCCAGTCCAAAGGCTATCCCCTTTGTGAAGATGGTCCTGAGCCATCCTCTTCTTGTCCACATTTCCTCCATGCCTCTTTTGTGCAACTGGCCATCCTTTCCCGGGAGAAAATGAGCTCTTTGTGCACTTGCCTCCTCCCAGTGGACCGTGAGCTCCGTGAAGGAGGCTGGTCTTCATACCCTCCACAACCTAGAACTGTGGCTTATAAAAAGAGGATGCCGAATACATGCTTGTCAGAGTGACAGGAAATCATTTTGGCAGGCTGCACCCTTATCTGGGTTCAGATGCAAGCTGGCATGAGACAAAGTGACTGCCTTACCGAGCAGAGCCTGTTGGTTTGAGTTCAATATGACTCTATGAGGCCTCCAAGAACTACTGGGTGGCAGTATAAGTGGCTGGTACTTTCCTTCTGCCCTTTTCTACAGCCCCTCCCTCTCCCCCACTCAGGACAGAAGTGTCTTTAAGGATCACAGTGCTGCCGCAAACATCTCCTCCCTCACATCTGCAGAGATGCTCTCACTTGGGTCTCCTTTATATAAAGGCCGATGCTTACCACGCTCACTACATCATCCACTCATGCCAAGTGCTCTCTCCTTTCTTTACCTCCATATCTATTGTTATTGTCCTTTGTCCCTTCAGTGGCTCCTTCAGACTTCTCAGCTTTCCAGTGAGAAGTGGGGGGATGTCGCAGACAGTGTAAATCAAGTGGGACTAACACAGCTGTTAAATCCCAGCTTTGGGTTCCTTTTGCTTAGGTGAGTGTATTTTCTTTCTTTCACTGCACAGAAAGTCAGAGCTGGGGGACCTCAACTAATTAGTTCAATTTCATCATTTTACAAGAGAGGATATTGCAGTTGGAAGGTACTGAGTAACCTGGCCCATGTTCTTTCTCATCAAGAGCTATTTTCCTTCTAATTTTAGGTCTGAATCCCTTCTGGAAGCTTAAGGGTTATGAACATCTACTAGAAAACGCACCATTGGAAGTTCTTGATTTAATTCAACTGATATTGACCAATTTATCTAAAATCTATGTAAAAATGAGTCCCAGATCTCTTGGGTTGTAGAAATGAATTAGAGATGTATTTTATGGAAGAATGTTCACGTTTGGTAGTATGGTTTGCAAAATCAATACTAACTCAATAGAACATGTACATCTGTCTACTCAGCACCACAGGGGATACAAATGGACCAGAAACTTGAATGCCTGTCTTTTCATGGACCTTATCAATTATATGTTAATCATACTATTATGGCCTGCTGAATAAAACTCATTTTTCTTTACACTTATACTTTTTTTTACCTGAAAACATCATCATGTGTTGAAAATTCCAGCCAATCTTATGCCTTCTGCCCAAGTTGAGAAAGAAGGAGAGTGGGTAGATATGCGCAGCTCTGCCCAGGAAGATGGCAACCTGGCCACCAGGTGGAGGTTAAGGGCCCAACAGGTTTCCAGAATAGCACTTCCACACAACCTCTGGCTGAGCAGAGAATTTTAGGCATGCCCTGACACCTAGCCATGGTCCAGAGAGCTGCCCAAAGAAGCCCAGCTGTCTAGTTTCCCTCTAGACACATCACTCAGCAACAAAATGGGAGTCATTTGGCTGACTTTTCCCCCTCCTGATTCACTGAGATCATTTCTAGCCTGTTAAAAATACTGTTGGAAGTTATTGATTTAATTCAACTGGTATTGAACAATTCTCCAATCTATCTAAAAACGAATCTAGAAATAAGCAAAAGTAGCATGGCAGGAGTGGGGCATTGAGAGTACCAAACTGGGTTGGGCTCTACTGGCAGAAAAATCGTAAGCAGAAAAAAATGATGAACCCTGGAGTTGAACTTTAAAGAGAAAGTTTGCTGGTTAAGCGCTCACAAGCTTCACTTGCAAGTAAACATCAGGGACTCTAATAACCTGGAAGAGACTGAGCATGAGAGGTAGGGAAACTTAAAGTATTCGTAACATGAAGAGAAATTCAGACCACTCACAAGAATCAACCTGGGGAGATTTCTCCACCTAAGTGGCTAAAACATCTTTTGGAGATATAAGAAATGGAAAAGATGGGTGGAAAAGGAACTCTACAGTGGAAACCAAAGAATTCAGGGAAACCAGTCCTTAGTCACTTGCTGAGTTTAGAACAGTGCCCAAGAGAGAGCTGCACATTCCCCTGGTCAGAGAAGGAAACCCCCATGGGAGGCCAAAGGAACGGGGAGCTTCCGTTTTGGCAAAGCACCAGCTGCAGCAACTGCAGCTGTTTCAGACAGAAGCCAGGGCGGAACTATCTTCTCTGCCTCCCACAGGGTAAAGCATTGCCTGTTTTTCTTCTTTCTTTTTTTTTCTTTCTTTTTGTTTTGTTTTGAACAGAAAGAACTAGGTAGTGCTTATAAAGGACATTCTATCCCAGAGGCAAAGCAAAAGTCCTTAAGTGGTAAGCAGCTTTTAGGATTCGCAGAGGGCCCGGCTCACCCTCTGCCAGGCCCTCATCTATAAACAAGGGCTGTACTATCTCTCATGGGCGCCATGCTAGGAATACAAATCAAAGCAACACGCAACATCTTTCTTAATGCAGAACAAAAACATTGATCCCGCAGATGTTTAGCTATTAGTCTGGTGAGCATAGAAATCCAAGAAATGAGCCACTAGTTTAAGCATATGACACTCTAACTAGAAGGACTCCAGCACTGCAGTAGGCCACTATCACTGTCCAGCAGCTTGGTGTCAGTCATTCCTGCACAATAAATGAAAAGCCCAGAAGAGAAAAATATTCCCTTTTTGCCAACATTCTAAGACCTAAGGATACTCATGTAGCTTTAGAAAAGGCAAAAGTGAATGTCCAGCAATAGGGGACTTCTGTTTAGTATCTTGAAATCAAGCCCCAGAGAAGTTCACTTTAATGAAAACAATAGTATCTGAGGCCAAGAGAGGGAAAGCCTCAGCTGTGGATCCATTGCTAGGTGCTCACAGCCCTCCTCACCTGAGAGAAGCCGACCCTCTGAACTGTATCTTTTTTCCAGATACTGCACTCGCAATGGGTCTAAATCAAGGGACCAAGTATTTTAACATTTTATCTTTCTTCTTTTCTTTTTTTTTTTTGTTGTTGGGGGCGGGGGGACGGGCAGAATCTGTTCCACTGTGATCTGTAGCCAGCAGCAGGGCAGCTTGGATGAAAGTGTGGTCATTGCCTGCAGGTTTCTCTGGATGGCCTGAGGAAGGGCTGCCTACCCTGGGGACACAATTGAGAACAAGACAAACAGAACCTTCAAGTCATCCAAATCAGGGAACCTCCAGGACTGGAATTAATGTGGCGATGAAACATCAAAAATAATTCTTGGGACTGACATGGTTGCTGACTTTTAGATTTACCAAGAAGGGCACGTTACAAAATAAACTATCACCTGCCAAGCACCAGTTTAACAGAAAAGCCATCTTACACAGAAAATGCAGAAAAGATGATCTTCCAATAAATGAAGTCATTTAAGTCAAATACATTTAGCTTTATGAAATGCCACTTAAGCCTTCTTTTTCTCACTGTAAAAACACTGTGAACTAGCACTGACCCAGTTACCCACTCAAAACAGAAATTATTATTAGCATTATTAGTATAGCTTCCCTAGCAGTGGTCGCCTCTCCACGTAGAAAATGGTGGAACAAGAAAAGGATACGAAAGCGCCAATGATGAAAATGGGGCTGAAAACGTGCTTCTGGAAAGTAAACAGTGCCAGGCCCATGTAGGAGAAGATGAAGTTCTCTGCCAGGAAGTGTAACACCTCAAAGAGCTGTACAGAGAAGGGAAAAGGAAGCTTTAAACCCTGCACTTTCCCCTTTCCCTGTATTAACAGGCAACTCGTGAGTACCAGGCTCTCTCACCTGCTTGGTTCGACTTCTTGATTCTGCTGACAAATTGTTGTAGGTGTAATGAGCTTGTGTGATTCCACAGAAAAGAACAGCGACAACACCTGTCAGGAAATTGAAAAAATTAATGGGAAAAAAAGAGGCAGGAAAAAGAAACCCTGCTGAAACAAAAAGTTAAGGTAGACAAGCCCAGCATATCCAACTTCTTGAATATTTTTGAAAGTTCCCTATCACTGAATGCTCCCCAGCCCCTCACCTCTCATACCAACCTTTCCATCTCCCACCCCTGCCTCTGTCAAAGCCAAGTCCCCCAATTTTCCCCTTGCTCCAGTCTGAAGGGCATTCTCTCCCCTCCTCTAAATGCCTACTTAATTCACCATCTGTAGCTGGCATACAGCATTCATTTCCCGTAAGGACCTTTCATATACTTTTGGCATATTCCTCTCTGTTTTTAGAATGAATGCATTTAATTTCAAGCCAATGCTTTATATTCTTGCATAATCTGGGGCTTCAGACAAAATAGATCGAGAGTACTGTTTCATTTATCCAAGCCCTGATGATCTAGATTTCTAGTTAATGGTGACCATTTTGTTGTACAAGACAACTGACACGCCTGGAACTCTGCCTACACAATTACAGATAACTGTCAAGTTTTAAGGAAGTTAGGCATTTTATAATGCTGCATATAAAGATATATTGTCATATTTTGAAAAAGCGATGAAATTACATCCTAAGTACCTGGATTATGTATAGTAATTGTACTTAAGTTTTCTTATGGAAAGATTCAGTGATTTTTTTTTTAATGAGAGAATGTGAGGAACTAAAACCATATTATTGACCACACTAATATTATATGAGCTGGCACCATAACAACATGGTATTGAAAAACAATAATTAAATAGCCCAGAGACAAAACAATGAAAAACTGTGTTCACACTCAATCTGAGCAGATACAAAATTGCCTTTTAAGGGCACATATTTTGCTTGTTATTGCTACTGTATGTAAAATGACATAGCAACCACGGGGAGGGTACAAATAAAATTTTAATATATCCAGTAACCTTTGCAGCTGAACATTGACTTACAGTCAAAACCCAAAGGAAAAAAAAGACATTTTATAAAAAAAGACACTTGCACTTGAATGTTTACAGCAGCACAATTCACAACTGCAAAGATGTGGAAACAACCAAAGTGACCACTGATACATGAATGGATTAATAAAATGTGGTATATGTATACCATGGAGTTCTATTCAGCCATAAAAAGTGGTGATCTAGTATCTTTTGTAACAATCTGGATGGAACTAGAGACCATTCTTCTTAGTGAAGTATCACAAGAATGGAAAAACCCCACATGTATTCAATACTAAATTGGAACTAATCAATCAACACTTCTGTGCACATATGGAAGTAAAACTCGAGGGAAATCAAGTAGGTGGCAGTGGGGAGCAGGGGATGGGTAAATTCACACCTAACAGGTACAATGCACACTAACTGGGTGAAGGGAACACCTATAACTTTGACTCAAACTCACAAAAGTGAATTATGTAACCAAAATGTGTGTACCCCTGTAAAACTCTGAAATAAAAAAAATTAAAATTAAAAAAAAGAATGAGTATTCAATACAAAACTGAGTTTGGAATGATGAACTTTATTCTTAAAAAATCTGTTAACTTTTGGAAACTAAATGACCCATCAAGACAGAACACCAGCCTTGCCCAGCAATCCACTATACAGACGCTCGTTCAACAGCTAATCAGCTCCATGCAGCTGCTAAGTCCTCCCTCCCTTCAGAAGCTCCTACAGCCCGGTTACAGTGAAGGGAAGAATGGCCCGAGAGGAGAGAAAACTCACCTGTAAATCCACAGGCTTCTGCCAAGAGGAACGTGCTCCAGGACATGAGGAAGAAGAGCGCTGTCTCCAGCAGGGGGAAGCAGTGCAGCTTGGTAAACTTGGTCACGTCAGCACCTTGTCAAGGACCACATCTCCAGGCACATGTGTCACAGGCACCAAGAACCACACTGTATTACCCCAGGACTCCTTCCTAAGAGCTAGCCTTTCCCTCCAACTCTGCTCTTGAGGCCCTAAAGCTGCTGCAGATTTTTTCAGTAATAAAAATTAAGCTTTCCACAACCCAAGTGTCCATCAATACATGAGTGGATTAATAAAATGTGGTATATGTATACCATGGAGTACTATTCAGCTTTAAGATACAGTGGTGATATAGCACCTCTTGTATACTCCTGGATAGAGCTGGAATGCATTCTACTAAGTGAGGTATCCCAAGAATGGAAAAACAAGCACCACATGTACTCACTATCAAATTGGTATTAACTGATCAACACATAAGTGTACATATAAGAATAACATCTATTGGATGTCGGGCAGGGGGGACGGGGAGGAGGGAATGGGTATATGCATACACAAAGAGTGCAATGCGCACCATCCGAGAGATGGACATGCTTGAAACTCGGACTCGGGGTGGAGGGGTAAGGGCAACATACGTAACCTAAACATCTGTACCCCCATAATATCCTGAAATTAAAAAAAATTAAGCTTTCCAGGAGAAGAGAGGTTCCCGGGGGCTGGGGAGAGGGCGGCATGGAGAGAGATTGTTTAATGGGTAGAGAGTTTCTGTTTGGGATGATGAAAAAGTTCTGGAAATAGGGCAGATGGTTACATAACATTGTGAGTGTGCTTAATGCCCCTGAATTGTGCATTTAAAAATGGTTAAGTGGCAAATTTTGTTAAACATATTTTACCATAATTTTTAAAAATTAATAAATGTAATATACCAAAAACCACTGACTTGCACACTTTAAATGGGTGACTTATATGGTATGTGGATTATATCTCAATAAAACTATTTTTTTCAGCTTTCTAAAGAAACTGGCAACCAGTTTTCTGTGCTCCTTGCAATGCCCACCGTTCTGAGAGGTGCAGGCATGGCTTCAGGCTTGCCAGGAAGGTTAGTTCTGGCAGGGCTGTGAGGACAAGGCTCATGAGACTCTGACCCCTGTGTGCCACTGAGGCCTGAGTCGATAGCAGGGGCCTACTAAAGGCACACGAAAGAAAGGAAGACATACACAACTTCCAGGGCAGCTACCGTGTGCTGGTGTCACCTTTTGGAACCAGAGATCCCTCTACTAACACTGCCATTTGACAAAGGGCCAGCACACAACCGTCTCATGAGTAGTTTAACTGAGCAAAGTAAGTTTCCAGAGCATCAAAAGGGTCTCTATGAAGAAAGCAATCTAAATCTGTGCTGATACGGCAGCTACTAGCCACATGTGGCTACTGAACACTTAAAATGTGGCTAGTTTGAACTGAGATGTGCTGTAAGAGCAAAACACACACCATATTTCAAAGACTTGGTACAAAAACCAAATGTACAAAATCTCATTAATAATTTTTGTTAATTTTTTTATATTGATTGCATGATAAAAGGATGTAGCTCTAATTAACCTGTGTAATGCCCAGCAAAGAGGACATGAGGAAGGATTCAGCACAGCTGTGGAGAGGCTGCTTGTTCTTTCCACACTTTGCTTTTCTGTTTGTTTGTTTCGGTACTGTGCCATCCTTCACTTACAGAAGGCCACTGTGCAGTAATTCCCACTGATGGCCCCCAGCTAGCTATGGCCACATAACACTGTATGGCCCTGTGCAGCAGACGGCAGCAGCTAGCTGGGGCCGAAGTACTCCAGTGGTCCCTGATTTCTCAGCCTCCTCCTGGCTCCTCAACTCTTTTCAGCCTCCTAAAACTAACGCTCCAACTGGTTCTTAAGAAAGGGAGAGACAAAGCAAAGGTGAAGACAGAGCGAAGTCTCGGGTTGCACTCCCAAACGCTTTCTCAGACTCTTAGCCAGAGACCCAACCTTCCAGCTTCACCAGAGGGACACATTTAGGGAGTGACCACACCTCAGTGGAGCAATCAACTTAAGATCCTGATCTGAAAGGAAGAACTAAGAACTTTCTTTTTGAAAGTGTAATGCCACACACACACACCCAGGCAGAGGCGGAAACTACAGAAGGATATTAGAGCAGTCACAACACCAGTCACAGCTCCCATGGTAAAAGAGCCACTAAATATACCTAGAAAAATTCCAACTGATTTAAAAAAGGCAGCGGCATCAAAGGCGTGAGTGTTCAGTCCTGCTGGCTGGTAGGCAACAATAGACCTAGAGTTTAAAAAGAAAAGAGAGTTTAAGAAGACTGTGCTGGTTTTATACCATGGTACCTGAAAATATCAACAAACATAGGCATCTATATTCTGCCAAGCACTGCCCTGGGTAAATTCATTTAATTTAATCTGTAGCCATCATGTTATGCTGGCATCGGCATTCTGATTGCTGCTGATAGGACAGAACAACAAAGCTTTATCAACAAAGCTGACAAATCTCATTTAGAAAAATGCCCAATTCGGTATTTGACACTTTTAAGGTGGGCCTGTGAATTTAGCCTAAAGCATGCGGGAAACCAGGGTCTCTCTTCCTCAGCAGAAACATTGCTACTTACGAGGACAGTACGATGGCAACAGCATCATTTAGGACACTCTCTCCGAACAGAAGTGCATAAAGATCCACATCTGCATGCAATTCATTAAATATCGCCAGCACAGTCACTGAAAAGTGGGCCAAAGGCACAGAAATTAGTTTTGGTTTCTGACCTTAAACCACTGATTACAGATTAATAGAGGCAATTCCTATCTTAGGTGGGACCAGGTGGTTCGGGAGATAGCACGGGGGTCAAACATGGACTATTTATGGCTGAAATGAAACAGCAATCTTCCTAATCTGAGTGAGGTTTGATATGATGCTTGAGTCTAATGACATTGCGCCAAAACACTATGCTTTCCACTGTGATCCCACCACACTTTGAAAACACTTGGTACAGAACTTAAAATAATAATCACAATCGGTGTGCTTTGGCTTCACCGGAGGGTTGAAATCTCCTTGAAGGCAGAAACGCTGTTTTATCAACCACTGTGCTCCCAGAACCCAGCATCATCAGGGCACAGGGAAGACTTTAATGAAGGTCTGTGAAATTACGAAAATCTTCATTTATGCCAGGCTATACAAAGTAACACTTCTAGTTTTCACATTTCTTAGGCATTTAAAAATCAGCTATTCTCCAGATCAGCGGTTCTCAAACTTTTGGCCTCAGTACCCCGTCACAGTTTTAAGAATTACTGAGGCCCCCAAAGAGCCTTAAGTTTTGTGGGTTATAGATACCAATATTTACTATATTGAATAAAACAGAAAAAAATCTATTCATTTAAAATTAATAACCCATATGTTAACAGGACATATTTTAATGGAAAAAATCATATTTTCCAAAACCAAAAAAAAAAATGAGTGAAAAGAGAGCCATTGTTTTACATTTCTGCAAATCTTCTTTAAATGTCTGGATTAATGGAAGACAGATGGTTCCCATATCTGTTTCTATATTTCAGCAACAGATAGTCAATATACACATTATGCAGCCTCTAGAAAACTCCACTGCACACTTGTGAGAAGTAAAAAAAAAAAAACAAAAAACAAATAATGTATTACTGTTATTATTAAATCAGTTTTGACCTGATGGACTCCTTGAAAAGGTTTTGGGGACCTCCAAGGGCCCCCAGATCGCACTTTGATAACCACTGCTCTAGAGCAGGGGTTTTCAGCCTTGGCTCTATTGCCATTTCAGATCGGATAATCTCTTTGTTGTACAGGGCTGTGCTGTGCATCGTAGGATGTTTAGCAGCATCCCTGGCCTCTACCCACCAGATGCCAGTAGCACCACCCCCATCAACTGCGACAACTAAAAATGTCTCTAGACATTGTCAAATGTTCCCTGGGGGGCAAAATCACCCCTGGTTAAGAACCACTGCTCGAGACATACACATGCGGCTGTGTTCTCTCTCAACACTCACACCCAGCTACCTTCCTGCTTGATGGTTTCTGCCATAAGGACTTCAAAAGCTAATAACTCACTTTCCCCACTTCCTTTGCAGAGAGCACCACCTCTTCCTGTTTGGAAGAGGGCAGAGAGGCCAGACACTCACACAGTCATCTTGCTTCCATGGGGCAACTGACGTGTGACTGAAACCCAAGGGCAGTGCAGTAGAAAGACCAAGTGCCTGCATGCCTGATTGTAGTGGGACCTGTGGCACCAGCCTAGGACTAGTACCCAAGAGAAACATCTATTTGTTTAGCTAGAATTAACCAAGTGCTTCTGTTCTTTGCAGCCAAAGGCATTACTGACTGATACAATTAGAAAACCAAGCCAAACAAATGTTTAGGGAGTTATTTATAAGCCAACCAGTCTTGTAACCACCACCCAAATCAAGAAATGGAACTTTGCCAGCTCCCCCAATGTGTCCCATCCCAATCTCAAACCCCTTCCTTCACTCAAAATGAACTACTAACCTGAATTAAGTAATCATTTTCTTACCTTCCTTCATATAATATTTTGATCATCCAAATGCATACTCTCTGACACTATTGTTTGATTTTGCCCTTTTTTTTTTTTTGGAGACAGGGTCTCACTCTGTCACCCAGCACCCAGGTTGGGGTGCAGTGGTGTGATCACAGCTCACTGCAGCCTTGAACTCCTGGGTTCAAGCGATCCTTCTGCCTCAGCCTCCTGAGTAGCTGGGACTACAGGTGTGCGCCGACTACACCCAGATAATTTTTCTACTTTTTATAGAGACAGGGTTTTGCCATGTTGCCCAGGCTTGGCTTGAATTCCTGGCCTCAAGTGATCCTCCCACCTCAGCCTCCCAAACTGCTGGGATTACAGGAGTGAGCCACCAGTCCCAGCCTTGCCCATCTTTTTAAAATGTACTTTTTTAATATCTCTTTCACTCTAGAAGTTCCCCCTCCATTCCTTTCTGTTGGCTCCCTTCTCATGATGCCCTATTGTTTAGTCCTCTCATTTCTGAATTTTCCAATCCTAATGCATGTACTTTAATAAGATCTATCATTTTCTTAATTTCCTTTAGCTGCTTTTGGAATATTAATAAAGTTTCACCTTTTAGGGGCCCTATTTTTCTGGTATGACTTCATTAACCATAGCTTTGCTATTCAGAGGGATTATCCTCATTTTTTTCTCACAATATGTTTGCACGAAGTTCAACCTCAATTCATTTCTGTTGCTCATATTTAAGTGAGGTGAGTAGGGGCGGAAGTGGGCCCAGAAGAGCTGTTCTAGTTTCATGGCTCCAGGGCTCCCTCTTCTGGTTTTACATTGAACTATTAAAAATATGGCCTCTGGGTATAGCCACCTCCCCAATACTTTCTGAGATCCACTGCCTCTATCCCTCTCCTCCTTTAGTAGCTGAGCTTTCTTCCTTTCATACCCCGTCAGTCAGGGTTTGTGGGCCTAGTAGTTCGTCTTTAGGGAGTACCTCTGTCCTTCTAGAGAGATCCGCGCTGGGTATTTCTGAGGGCCCTGAGGACTCAGGTCATTCCCACACCCTCTAACCTCCTCCAGTGTCCTTGCACTCATCCACAAATTGGAGCCTCTAAAGCCCTCTCTCAGTTTGGAATGCTATCAGACATGCCCACAAAGTTCTTTACTGCCAGTGGGGAGCCTTCCTTTTGAGTATAAATAGTTGCGGAAAATTTCTGGGTTACCTGATGGTCAAAATGGTCAGCAGCCCCCTTTCCCCTGCACAGCTGCTATTCCTATACCTAAGGCTCCCAGCTGCTGCTGGGTGATGGGATGCTCTGTTGGCTAGTTTTCCTTCATTTGCTTTTTAGAGACGGGGGTCTCACTATGTTGCCCAGGCTGGCCTTGAACTCCTGCCCTCAAGCGATTTTTCCGCCTTAGCCTCCTGAGTGGCTGGGACTACAGGCGCACAGCACAGTGCCCAGCATGTCAGCTAGTTTTGACTCTGTTTTTTCTTTTGCTATCCTCCTTTCTCTAATTTTGGTAAAGATTAAGGGAGTTTTCAGAATGACACTGCCTCCATCATGCCTTCCATTTCAAAAGTTTAATTCATTTATTGAGAGTAAGCAAAAAATAATTTGGATTTGAAAACAGTCTCCTATATGATGAGGCTGCTCCAGGTTATTATAAATCAAGGGGCTAGAATCATTACTTTATGCATTCAGACACTAACCAGACATTAGTAGGGTTCATGCCCATCGGCTATAGTTCTTAAAGGACATGTCGTCTTTACAATACGGATGTTAACACAAGATGCAAAGTTAACCTCTTTCCTTCACCCTTAAATACAGCTTAGCAGGTTATACAATAGGAAAGATCTTTAGGCTTAAAATTAGGTTATTTTTTTATTTTTAATCTTATTAAAATTAGAATTAGGCTTAAAAATGTTATTTTCTAGATTATTTATTACACAAACAATATCTGTGGCTCCTTACATAAAATTTTTACTCTAGAAATTTACCCTGATATGACAAAAATTGTCTTGTTTTTAACCGAATGTTCGAGAAAAATTAACAGTGATAATAATGACAATTACTGAGACCTTACCTTGAAGCAGGCACTATGCTAAACATTTCATAATCTCACTTAGTTCTCATAAACCCCTATAAGGTGGGTGGTGTTATCATTTTCCCCAATTTAGAAGTGAGAAAACAGACTATGCTTATACGATGGGCTGCTTTATGCTACAGTATTGAAATTCCACAAATCCCAGTAGTTGGGCACAAGAGTTTTATTCCTCACTCACATAATGTGTCTGCCATGGGTTACACAGAAAGCCTCTGTTCGCATCACAGTACCTCAGGGACTCAGGGACTCAAGACATACAGGCTGATCTTGAAGAACAGAGAGCCCAGGCTTGGCAGTCCAGGAGCCCTGGGTCTAGGACCTTATCAGCAGGGGTCCTGGCAGGAAACACACAGCAATTTGAGGAGAGTTTAATGGAGAGGTTATTTATAAAAGTGTGGGCAGAGGACAGGGAAACCACAAGGGAGAAGGCAGTACTTAAGGCTGGAATAAGGGTGCTTGTGTACCATCGCTAGGCCTAAAGACTGCAGGGGAAGGAGTGACTAACCAGAACCTGGAGCTGCATGGAGAGGGTGCCTGATAGGAGCCATGGCCTCTGCTCAAGGGACACAGCCAGCCTGCTGGGCCCCTGCAGCTCTGTCCTCCCCCCAGTCTCCCACTGGTGCTCTCCTGTGGACAAATCCAATGGGAAACCACAAGGCAAAAGAACCTCTGGCATATTCATTACAAGTCAGCCTCCTGGCGCTGAGATCAAGGTGGAGCAGGGTGGTGAGTCAATCCGCAGGGCAAGCGGAAGACATCCAACACAGCCACCAGCTGGCCAGGAGAGCTCAGCACACAGCAAAGTCTAAGGATTTAGTAAAGTGAGGGTCTGGGCTACGTGACTTCCCAAAGCCCTTCCGACTTTTAAACATGGTCTTCCTGAAATACTATAGTATTTACCAATGGTAAAAGTGATATATAGTTAACTCACTTATTCATGACAATAAAAGCATAAATAACACTAATAACAACGAACACTTATATAGCTCTGGTCTGAATTTCAACTTCTCATTCTCTCTGCCCAACACCTTATAAAACAGGTCAGGAACTGTGCCGGGCCCCTCTTGAGCAAGTCTGTGCCTGACCACGAGGAGGGATGACAGACTGGGACTGGGTACGTGGCTTCTAAAGGGAGAGATTAAACAGACTGCACCCTGACACAGACACACAGCGGGACCCTTGAAATCAGAGAGAACAGGGTCACAACAGCTGCTTCCAACTGGATGCAGACTGAGAAATCGCAATTAACCAACTGAAGGCCACTGGCGCATGCAGTAGGAAAAATCAAAGAATCACAATAATAGGAAGAAGGAAAAATCAAGAACCAGAATTTGTTCATTCAACTAACTTTTCTTGAACACGTCATCTGTGTACTAAAGAGCACTTGGCACCTGTCAGCACTTAGTACAAGGCAGCATGTATTGTTTTTCTTTATTTTTATTTCAGAATGTTATGGGGTACGCACGTTTTGGTTACATAATTTGCTTTTGTACAGTTTGAGTCAGAGTTATAGGTGTGCCCTTCACTCAGAATGTGTGCATTGTACCTGTCAGATGTGAATTTACCCATCCCCTCCTCTCCCTGTCCCACCTGCGTGATTTCCGTTGAGTTTTACTTCCATGTGACAGCAGCACGTATTGTTATGTACACAACAGACTTAAAGAGCTGAGGGAGCTGATAATGAAAGAATCTAGGAAGAATGACTGCAGAGGTGGCATATTTGAACCAAGTCTCAAAGGATGAGCAAAAGATTGACCAGTCCATAGCTGGGTGCAGTGGCTCACGCCTGTAATCTCAGCTGTTTGAGAGGCTGAGGCGGGAGGATGGCTTGAGCTCAGGAGTTTGAGACAAGCCTGGGCAACACAGGAAGACCCCAACTCAACAAAAAAAAATTTTTTTTAATTAGCCGGGCATGGTGATGTTCACCTGCAGTCCCAGCTACTCGGGAGGCTGAGGCAGGAGGACTGCTAGAGCCCAGATGTTGCAGGCTACAGTGAGCTATGACAGTGCCACTGGTCTCCAGCCTGAGCTCTACAAAGTGAGACCCTGTCTCAAAAAAAAAAAAAAAAATTCACCAACCTGGGTGATGCAACTAGAGGATTAGTCTTAGACAACACAGATCCCAGATTTCTGAAACCTGGCTGATTCGAGAGGTATAAAAGTGAGAGAATTAAAATTGGAGGAAATCACTTCGTAATAGTTCACAGGAAGGAATAGCACTTGTGTTCTTGGGTCGCTGCTTAAGAAGTCACTATGGGGTGGAAATTTAAGTTTTCTTTCCTTAATTGTGGATCCACCTAAAGCAATGGCCCACAAAGATGGTACACGGCACCCATGACACACCACAGAATGGAGAGGGATCCCTGTCACAGAGCAGCCCACATCGCCCCGCACGTACTGTGTCACCTTCAACCAGAAAACCAAAGATTGGTGTCTTGAGCCAAGTACAGCTATCAGAGACATGCACCACTTCTTCTTTCCTATCAGTCCACACCACTCCGTATCCCAATACCAGCATTTTTGTTTCATGCACCTGGCACTAGAGTCAATCCGGTCTTGTGATCCCCTCTAACTCCGCACTTAAGTTTCTCTTTTAGGACCCAAGTTTTCCAACAACAGATTTTTAGGAGGCTGGTAAAGCACTTCTAATTTACAAAAACGTTCTCCATTTCAGGAAGATTTCCATTAAAAAAGCAGTTAAAGTTAATGTCCTGATGTTTAACAAGTTTAAACTGTGAATTTTCTAGAACTTTCATTTATATAAAACCCTTACTGTGTCAATCTTCACAGGGCAAATAAAAATGGTGTAGTTTGGTAATGCCTTCCATTATTTTCTATCATAGCATAGACACATTAAAGGCAAGTAAACAATTACAAAGATAATCTGGAAAAGTAAGCCTTTGTATCCAATTAAATGAAGCAACACTAATAGCTCAGAAAACAATATCAGTAATCGTTTATTATTATTATTTTTTAGAGACAGGGTCTCACTCTGTCACCAGGGCTGGAGTGCAGTGACATAATCATAATTCACTGTAGCCTCAAACTCCTAGGCTAAAGCCATCCTCCTGTCTCAGCCTCCTGAGTAGCTGGGACTACAGGTGTGCACCACCACGCCTGGCTAATTTTTTAAAATTTTTTATAGAGATTGGGTCTTGCTATGTTGCCCATGCTGGTCTTGAACTCCTGGCCTGAAGCAATCCTCCCACCTTGGCCTCTTACAGTACTGGGATTATAGGTGAGCCACCATATTTGGCCAATATCAGGAATCTTTATGTTATATTAAGGTCCCTTTACTTGGTGGTGGTACTAGAAAGAAAATAATAAGAAAGTTATAGATAAGAATAGTTAGTAATATATTTCAGACAGACTAAACAACTTTCTCAGACTTATGATTAATCTATTTCTCAATAGACACAAATCTGGAGACAGTCACAGACAGCATAGCACTAAAATAATAAAGCTGCTTTTCAGAGTGCTCTTTGGAAACATTCTTGGGTTAAGTGATAATCTGTTACATTACTCATTAAAAAACATGAATTGAATTGAGAAATCTCTGCCTGAGCTAAGACCAACATAATTTTCAGGTGCTGTGCTCTATGCTTTACATGTGTTGTTCCTTTTAATATTCATAATAGCCCTAGGAAATCGGTATCATTATTCTCACTTTATTGGTGAGGAAACTGATGGGAGAGGATAAAGTGTGCCCGAGCCACTCGATCACTGACTGGCAGGGCTAGAACTCAACCCTGGGCCTGTGACTCCACATCCCACCTTCTTTTCACAAACCAGGGTACCTCAACCAGCCAAGTCTTTGATACTAATTTACTTAGGGTATTTGTAATAAAATATGGGGTTAAGAAAGGTCAATGTTTTTTGGAACATCAAGATTCTTCAGAACCACACAATTGTCTAGAACTATGCTGTCCAATGTGGTAGCCACTAGCCACAGGCGGCTATTTAAATTATTTAACATTAAATAAAATTTAAAATTCAGTTTCTCAGTTGCACTACACCACATTTCAACTGCTCAATAGCCACATGTGGCTACTGGCTACCACAATGGACTGGGCAGACTATAGAACATTTCTATCTTCGCAGAATGATCCATGGGATGGCATTGATTAAGAGGACCCTGAGGGAGCATGATTAAGTGGGGAATCTTAGTATCTTTAAGGTTATTACTGTTCAGAATGTTAGAGGGCATCATAAACATTGAGAAGACCTTTCCATGAGGACCAGGTCATTCTCTACAACTTCTTTCCCTAAGATGTACTCTCAATAGTCGCCATTAGAGAAAGGAATAGCTGTAACTACTTCATGCAAACAGATTTAAGTATAGGTTCTAATTTAGAGAGGAGAGCTTTTTTTGTTTGTTTGTTTGTTTGTTTTTGAGCTGTGAGGGTGGAGGGGTATGTAATAATTCACTTGTAAGAATTGGTTCAACTAACACTTGAAAAGTACAAGGCAAGAGATTTATGAATAGAAAACCATGTCACAGTGTGCATTCATGTAGGAACATTGCATGAAAGGAGTTTATAAATTAAATTACATTCACTACAGGTACCTATAAGTATTTCCACTAAGAAAAGGTATTATTTAAATCAAATGACATGTTTCCTAAAAGAAGGCAAAAGCACATTGAGAAAGAAGACAGTCTAAGTATAAAAACTGTGACCAAATTAGACATTCTAAAATGAAAGGCAAGTGGGAAATACAGGTGGAAGCAATCCAAGTGCCCATTGACTGATGAATGGATAAACAAAATGTGGTATACACATAAAATGAAGTATTATTCAGCCTTAAAAGGAAGGAAATTATAACAAATGCTACAACTTGTATGTACCTTTTGGACATTATGCTAAATGAAATATGCCAGTCACAAAAGGACAAATACTATATATTCCACTTATATGAGGGATCCATAGTAGTTATGTTCATAGAGACAGGAAGTAGAATGGTGGTTGCCAGGGTCAACGTGGGACTGGGGAGTCATTGTTTAATGGGTACAAAGTTTCAGTTTTGCAAGATAAAAAAGTTCTGAGGCACACAGCAATGTGAATATACTTAACAGTACTGAACACCTAGAAATGGTTAAGATGGAAAATTTTATCTCATGCATTTTTACCACAAAAAAATAATAACAATAAAAAAGGAAATGCATGCCCTTCTTAGAAAAGCCACCTAAGCATGTTAGACCCACCTACTGGTCACTTCTTCTACCATTCCATGTTAATACTGTCTCCCTACTGCAACAAAAATCAACAATTGCTCTGAACTTTTTAAGATTTCAATAATGGAATATCATAATGATAAAGCCAAGTATGCAAATACCTGGGTCAGTGGCAGAGATGATTGCTCCAAAAAAGAGACAATCCGTGTAGTAAAATTTATCTGAGAGCTGTCCCACAATCTTCATGAGCTTCACCACACCATACATGAGATTTCTGTAAGAAGGTAAGGTAAACTACGTCAGGAGGGAAAAAAAGTGAGTAACCCAGCAAACATGCAAGCAGAGTGGTGCTAGAATACTGTACTTACAGGGAAACTCATGGAAATATAACAGGCAGCTGCTATGGTTGGACACTTAGCCAGGAACATGGGCAAATAGAACTTTGGCACTAAGTAATGGTTTGTAGTTAATGTCATCCTGCTGAAGCATCTGAACATTTCATTTTTAGAAGTTGTGCTAACAACTGTAGCAGCTATGAAGTATGGTCTTCAACTAGCAACAAAGTTAAGGCATCTTAAGCAACTGGGTAATAGAGGGGAAAGGAAGTGATGGAAACTGGCATAATGTGTAATAAATTGCTACAAAATTCACAGGATTCTAAGATAAAGCATTTAAAGTTACAGAAATGGGTAGACTGGATGAAGCTGGAGAGAAAAAAAAAATTGGTTGGTCACAAAGATCCAAGGTATCAACCTATTACTTCCTTCTCTGCCAAGGATTATTTCAAAGAAGGGAAAAGAGACAAACTTCTGTGCATGTCCTATTAGAACATCAGCATCCCCATCGACATATCTGGCCTCTGGCTCTTTGCATGGGCTAGGCGGGCCGGCAGCAGCCCTCCTTATGCCATGTAGAACATGACATGGTCCAAGAGGGACCACCAAGTTAAATTTTTCAGCTTGGCTGGAGCACATTTCCTATAGGAGAGCTTACAAATTGGGAGGAGTGAGGAGTGTTAAAAGGCCTAGTACGTGTTCCGTGGGTGGGGGTGTATACGTGTGCACATGTGTGTGTGGTGGCAGCAGTGATAGCAGCAGCTTCCAGGGTTAGAAGAATAAAAATAACCACAGACTTGACTCATTGTACCTGCAGCCAATCCTCTAATAATAATGAGATTCTTGATGGGAATCAATGACCATGTCATTGCCCACTTTTGTGTCTTGAATGCCTGGAGTAGTGGGTTGGCTAAGCTAGGAGCAAAAGAACTACTCGCAGAATGGAATCCTTTTGAGAAGAAATAACTGTGACTTAACGCTTACCTGCTGTGTGCCAGACGCTGTTCTGGACACTTAACGAGTTCAATTCCAGTTCACAGCAACTGTATGATACACATTTGATTTGCCCTTTGCTGCTTTATCAAAGGCTTTTCATCTACCTTTTAAACATTTCCTGGAACTAGACCTTCCTCTCCATTTGCTTCCACCAGTCTTAGACCTGGGCAATAGACTTCTCTCTTTGGCAGCCTTTTCCCCATTTTGCCTCCCATCATCACCAACGCCAGTTATGTAACCTGTCACTCTTCAATGATCTCTTAAAGGACAAAGTCCAAGCCCCTCCTTGCTTGATGCATAAAAGTCCCCTGCTTTTATCTCTAGGTTTCCAGCTAATGTTTAAAAAATTAATGAAAATCCTTATTTTATTCAGATTTTCTTAGTTTTTACTTAATACTTTTTCTGCTCCAGGGTCCCATCCAGGATGCCACATGACATTTAGTCCTCAAATCTCTTTAGTCTCCTCTTAATTGTGACAGTTTCTTAGACTTTGCTCGTTTTTGATGACCTTGGCATATTTGAGGAGTACTGGTCAGGTATTTTGTAGAATGTGCCTCAACTTGGACTTGTCTGATTTTTTTCTCATAGACTGAGGTAACATGTTTTTGGGTAGAAGACCAGAGAGGTAAAGTGCCCTTCTCATCACAAATATCAAGGGTGAATACTATCAACATGACTTACCACTGTTGGTGTTGACCTTGATCACCTGGCTGAGGTAGCGTTTGCCAGGTTTCTTCACTGTAAAGCTACTCTTTTTTTCTTCCTTTCTGTACTGTACTCTTTGGAAGGAAGTCACGATGCACAGCCCACACTCGGAGTGGGGGTGAGGGTGGGAGGAGGGACTAAGCTCCACCTACTTAAGGGAGATGTATGTACATAAAGTATTTGGAATTCTCAAGCACAGGAAATCTGTCTTTTCTCCCCCATTTATTTATCCAATCATTTATTTATATCTGCATAGACTCCAGCATATTTTATACTTTGGGTGATAATCTAATACCATATTATTTATTTTGTTGTTCTTCAGCAATTAGGGGGGCTTTGGCCATTACAGGGGCTTTCAGGTTGGCTCTTGTGTCCCTGTGACATACGCCACATTCTTTTGTCCTCCTGTCTTTTGAGGACTCCCTTACTTTCTGGCATTGCAAGATGCTCCATTTTCATCTCGTATGTTTCCTGCCTCGGCCCTAGAATTAACCATTTCGGAAAGGAGTTCTGGTTCTTTTTATCGAAGAATGATAATAGAAACCATGATCTTGGTACTGGGTGTAATTTTATTTCATTTTAATTAATCTTAATTTAGATAGCCACATGTGGCTAACAGCTACCATACTGGACAGTGTAGCTCCCAATTCAAACTGCCATCATCACAAACATCGAAATGCTGGACTCTATGGACCTGTATGGATCTCATCGCTTTGGAAAGGGTGTAAATTTGGTTACATGACAAAGATTCACTTACCCAATAATGAAGCAGGAAACAGCAGTCCCCAAGAAGGCGTAGGCCAGAATAGATCCAAGATTTCTGAAAAAGTGCCTCTAATTAAAATAAACAAACAAAACAGGAATTACATTGTGATTTTTGATGGTGATCATAAGAAACACATTAAAAGTCTCTAAAAAGTGGAACTCTACTTACCACTTCCATTACATCCAGTAATAACTGAAGTTACTCCTGAATAATGCTATGTCGTCTTAAACATCATGGTTTTAAAATATCTTCTGTACTGCCAACCACTGAGCAATTTAAGCAAGGGCTTAGTAAATTTTCAGACAAAACTACTCTGGCTAATTATATTAAATTACATTAAGTGTGTGTGTGCATTTGGCATTGTATGTGCATAAGTAGACCAATCATTTTTATAGATTTAACCCAAACCATTTTACTTGGTGATTCGGCATGTCGCTTTTAATTCTGGTGGTACCTTAGAAGATCATCACAGATACAAGTTTCAAACAAAATATGAAAGTGCCATCTCAGGAGCTTTCTGCTTAATTTGATATCAGAAAACAGAGTCCTAAATTTCTGCTCATGGGACCTGAGCAGAAAGCTTACATTCATCTGGATTAATCTTTGAAGGCTGGGAACAAAGGGACAATAGAGATAGATGTGAAGAAAGGAAAAACAGGTCGTTCCATGCTGGACAAATTTATATGAGTATAAATTCATACCAATATAAGATCTAGGATTATTCAGAAAGAGGTGACAAAGCTTCAATCCTTTCAATGCTTCTGCACATTTATTACTTTAAAAAATATAAACACACACGTGCACACATACACATTTACTTCTTATAAGATTTACTTCTTATAAGTCATTAGGCTTGTGGGATACTCTGATGGGGGAAAATTCTGTCTATTCTTGGGATCCTGAGCCATGGTTCTTCCTCCTCAAGGCATAAGCTATTCTCATTCAACAATCAGAACTACTGAACAAACGACTTCTCCCCTGATCAAACAATTTATCTAGAATTTTTTTTAAAAAGCAGGAGAGCCCTAGCATGCCAACTGAGCAACATCAGGGAAAGACAGGGCACAGGAAAAAGACCCCAGCCTAGATCAGGCAGCCACTATGAAGCACAACCAAAGGACTTCAGGCATCCTCTGGCCTGTGTCCCAGACAGAGGGGCTCCAGCCTTCTCCAGTGCTTGCCCCTCTCTGAGGCTGTGAAGGTGTCCAGAAATGCCTAGTGTCCCTAAGCCACATGCTCAGAAGACAATCCTTCAAGGACTTGCCATGCCAACAGTCACCAAATGAGGGTGCTGCTTGTACATATGATGAATATATTATGTTTGCTTCTTAAATCAGTCGCCCGTCTTTTTGTTTTTAAGCTAATGTGTTTATCCCCCAATGTTTTCAGAAAAACTAATTATATTTCAAAAAAAATCAACAACTGTGAACGCGCTTCCCTTTAAAAGCAAGGGCTTAAACCAAGGAGTGCCAGGAGTGCATCAAGAGTGAGGCACGAGATCAACGACACTCATGCGAAGTGTCCAGGAACACATTTCAATCCCAGATGTGCTTTCCCTTGCCACTCAGCTTTCTTTTGGGTAGACATCCCCATGGGAAGTTTGAATATATATTAGATAAATTCACATTCATGATATTAGCCAAGGCAAAAAATAGGAATGTAAATCTGCCACCAAAACCACATTCATAATATATTCTAAAATCACACACACACATACACACACACACACACACACACAATTACTCATCTCTCATTCTATCTTTGAAGCCTGGGAAAAAGCGACACTAGAGATGGATGTGAAGAAAGGAAAAACAGGTAGTTCCATGATGGCCAAATTTATATGGGTATAAATTCATACTAATATAAGATCTAGCAATTATTCAGAAAGAGGTGACAAAACTGCACCTCTTTTGCAGAAAACCTGAAGTTTTACTGTACCTCAAGGAGATATACTACTTATTTGTGTATTATGGCTAGTACTTAAATGTATACTTTGTAGTTCAAAAATTACCTTCACATATATTAGCTCATCCAATACTCACAACTCCATCTGGAAGGTGCTATTTGGACCATCTCATATGAGAGAAATCTAAGGCTCACGGGCATGGCGTGAGTTGCCTGAAGCTATACATCCACCAAACCTCAGCCCCAAAACAGAAAAGAGTGTCCTGGCCCCAGAGCATTGTGTTCTCCCTGTGCAAGCTGCCCTGCCACCTAGCTCCTCAATTCCCACCACTTCCCTCTGGGGAAGAAAGGACAGGAGGTGTTGAGTGAAATCCCAGACCTTTCATCCTACTCTTATTTGGCTGTAATACAGCCATGACTGGTTCAGAGTCCCCCTTACTTTTCCCTCTCAGTTACAGAACGACGAGAAGAGAAAAAAGGATATGATGGCATGCCTCAGGAAAGCCTTCAAGAATCTGAGCCTAAGACAGGCCAGGATGAAAAGGTTTTCTTTTGGCGAAAAACCACCTGATGTCCCAATTCCTAGCTGTACCATGCTAAGGCTTACGCTCCTACTCCTTGGAAAACCCTGTCCCCCGCTGTTACCCACTGACAAGTTTTAACATGTTCGTGTGTGTATGTGTGTGTTTGGTGGGGAAGTTCACCAAAAATGAAGGCTTCTGTAGGTGAACTCTTTCTCTGCCAAAGCCCTCTAAGCAAACCATGACTGGTGGCACAAAATCAAAGCTAATTCCAATGATAACTTTTTCACGTCAGAAAAAAAAGGCCCATGTCTGCATGATGAGTATACGTGCCTAGGTCAGAGGGTCTGAATGTTATCTGTTTACATACCGTCAGTTAAATGGTGAAATATTTATTACACGTTTTACAGACAGTAGGTTTAATCAGAGATTGCAACCATATTAAAAACCAACTATTTAATGCCTTTATAAGGACTATTTAAAAAGGAAAGAGACTAAACTAAGAGTTGATAACCTGAAAGACTAGCTGTGATATTATGAAATATATATACTGGTTTTCATCCACGGTTCATGGGTCATAACTCCCATAGCCCTTGTTATAGTCTTTTGTTATAATGTCGGGGTGCTTTAGGCCTCAGAAGCAGGCCTCAGAAAGTAGACTCTCTCTCTCTGACCTTTTTTTGCCCTCCTTTCACCTGCTCCTTTTTCTCCCCAAGGCAGGACTCTAATCTTCCCCCACTTTTCCATAAAGAAATTCTCTGACCTACCTTATCTGATTGTAGGCCATAAGACCCCCATTTCAGAAGGGGTCCTGCCCCATACCCAGGAGGAGGGAATGCTACATAGAGAGGCCAAGAAGAATCTAAACAGACAGGACTAGCTGGGTTTCCCTACTCAGTATTAGATCATACCCTTTTTGTCCAATCACATTTCTACATGGTTGCCAATCATCCTTATCCAATGAAGTCTCCATAAAAGGCCCAAAAGAACAGGGTGTGGGGAGCTTCTGGATAGCTGAACATGTGGAGGTTCCCAGAGGTGGCGCCCCAGGGAGGGCATGGAAGTTCTGTGCCCCTTCTCCCATAACTTGCCCTATGTATCTCTTCATCTGTATCCTTTGTTATATCCTTTATAATAAACTGATAAATGTGTTTCCTTGAGTTCTGTGAGCTGCACAAGTAAATTAATCAAACCCAAAGAGGGGATTGTGGGAACCCCAACTTCAAGCCAGTTGGTTAGAAGTCCCAGAGGCCTAGATTTTTGACTGGTGTCTGCAGTGGGGCAGGGGAAGTCTTGGAGACTGAGCCCTCAACCCGTGAGATCTGACACTATCTCCAGGTAGATAAAGTCAGAATTGAATTGGCGGACACTCAGCTGGTATCTGCTGCAGAACTGATTGCTTGCTTGTTGATGGGGTGAAATCCCCATACGTTTGGTTACAGAAGTCTTCCATGTTGATTGCCATGGTGTGTGAGCAGAGGAAAAACACTTTGTGCTTTTTTCCACTCAGACTAGCATTTCAAAAACAACTTAAATTGATTGGGAACTGGCAACGCCTGTTCTTTTTCTTTGAGAATATGGGGCTTATAAAGGGAAGGCTCTGCAAAAACTAAGGTGTTTTTCAACCATTAGAGTGGCTTTCACAATCCATGATTTGGTTTCATTTTAAAGCAACTATGATTTTGATTATTCACTAAGATTAGTTATTTAAAATATCAAATTACTCATCACCCATTTGATCTGAATAATAGTTCCCAAATTCTCCATTTAGGCAAAGAATAACATATTTATACCCATAATAACCATTTCCTGTCTATTTAATGTCAGTAGATGACATACAGATCCAGATGACTTGCAATCCTATAGACCAGTCAAGAAAAGGATTTTTTGGGTAGAGAAAACCTAAATCCAGAGGCAGTGAAGCACAAAGGAATGACCCTGGCCTTGGAGTCAGACCTTGAGGCTTAACCTTGACTGAGTCCCACACTATCTATATAACGTCATACACATCATTAATCATTCTGAGTTCGGTTTCATCACCAGTGAAATGCAAGACACTCTCCACAACAAATGTGTGTCAGGCTGGTGTGCAAAAACACACAGCCGCCTACTCCTCAACCATCCATCATGGAGAGGGAACTTATGTTCCATCCCTCTCCCTGCTCCCCTTTTGCCCTGAAGATGATATAGTAAGAAGGGGTCACTTGATCTCTGAAAGGGGAAACCAGCTTGACCCTGACTTGTAGTCTTGACCCTCTTGTGCAAGATGGGAAACTGTTCCTGCTCCTCTGCCCTCCATGCTGTGAGCAAATGAGGCAGCCTTTGCAGGTGCAGCAATTTCTAGGATCTCTCCATTTCAGCCTCCCTACCTGTGACTGTGACCACTGTGGTAGCTAAAGGACATCCATCTGCCTTCAATTCATGAGGTAGATTGTAAGAAGCCCCATTACTAAAGGCTAAGATACATACTACGACGTTTGTTTACTAGAGTCTTTGGATCATAAATCAATCATTTAATCACAAATTAACTCCCTGTGTCTGTTTATCAATGAGTTGGAAACCTGAGGAAGAAGTGACGTCAGGTAATCTCCAATCACCATCAACTCCTAACAGAGTTTCTGTGAAGATTAGAAAGAATGTATGTAAAAACAGAAATAAAGAATATATGTAAAGTCCCTAATACATAGTAGATGCTCCATAAACTATGACTACATTTATGCTAGTTGGAAATAATTTAAAAATCTTCTGACAACTGCAGAGTGGCTCTGACAGAAGAACCAGCCTGATGGGCAGGTATTCTCTCATAAAATGAGTTGGGAAGTATTCCTCCATATATTTTCTAAAAGACATCGTGTAAGATTGGTACTACTGCTTGATATAATTCACCAGTGAAGCAACCTGAATTTGCGGGAAAGTTTTTAATTATGAGCTCAATTTCTTTAATTAACACAGGTCTGTTCAAGTTTTCTACCTCTTCTCAGGTCAGTTTCGATAATTTGTATCTTTCAAGGAATTTGTCTATTTCACCTGGGTTCTCAAATTTATTGGCACAAAATTATTCATAGCATTCCTTTATTATCCTTTTAAGAGTCTATAGTGATGTCTCTTCTTTCCTTCCTAATATAGTTAATTTATTTCTTTCCTCTTCTTTTCTCAATTGATCTAGCTGGGGTTTATCAATTTGGGAGGATTCTCTAGTTCCTAAGGATACTGTTGAGTTTTATTTAGTCAGGCAAGATCTCTCTTCTCAAGACTCACTAAACAGGTTTCTTTTGGTCCTCATTCAGAAAGGGAGCTGAAACAAGCTCTGTGGCTATTATCTGAGGGAGGCCTTTTGAGAGGCTAATTTTCATACAAATGAAAGCCACCACACCACCACACCATTTGTAAAGGTATTTGGTATTTTTTTATTTAATTTTTTTTTTTTTGAGACAGGGTCTTGCTCTGTCACCCAGGCTGGAGTGCAGTGGCACAACCATCACTCACTGCAACCTCGAAGTCCTGGGCTCAAGCGATCTTCCTGCCTCAGCCTCCTGAGTAGCTGCGACTATAGCCACCATGCCTGGCTAACTTTTTATTTTTTTAAGAGACAGGGTTTTGCTATGCTGCCCAGGCTGGTCTTGAACTCTTGGCCTCAAGCAATCTTCCCACCTCAGCCTCCCAAAGTGCTGAGACTACAGGTGTGAGCCACTGTGCCCAGCCCAGTATTTGGCACTTTAAAGAACTAGAGGCTTAGGCCCAATCTTGCTGTCTGGCACAATGATCCTCAATAATAAGGATGGTTAAGTTCTTTAAAACTTTTTATTTGAGGATAATTATAGATTCACAGAAGTTGCAAAGATACTACAGAGAGGTCCCGTGTACCCAGTTCCCCCTACTGGCTGTATCTTACATAAATATGGTATAATATCAACAACAGGAAACCAACATTGGTACAATGTGTGTGCATAGTTTCATGTCATTTTATCACATGTGTAGATTTGCATAACCACTGCCACAACCAAGACACAGAATTATACTATCACCAGGAAGATTTCCCTCATGCTACCACTTTATAGTCACCCCTACCCCACACTCCCAACCCCTGGCAACCACTAATTTGTTCTCTATTCCTATAATTTTGTCATTTCTAGAATGTTATGTAAATGAAATTGTAGAGTATGCAAGTTTTAGAGATTGTTTTTTTTTCTCTCAGAATAATGCCTTTGAGATTCATCCAGGTTATTGCATGTATCAATAGTTTGCCCTATTTTGTTTATTTATTTATTTATTTTGAGATAGAGTCCTGCTCTGTCACCCCAGCTAGAGTGCAGTGGCATCGTAACTCACCGCAACCTCAAAGTCCTAAGCTCAGTGATCCTCCTGCCTCAGCTGCCCTAGTAGCTGGGACTACAGGCACACGCCACCACACCCAGCTAATCTTTTCTATTTTTAGTAGAGACAGAGTCTTGCTCTTGCTCAGGCTGTTCTTGAACTCCTGGCTTGAAGCAATCCTCCCACCTCGGCCTGCCGGCATGCTAGGATTAGAAGCGTCAGCCACTGTGCCTGGCCTGTCCTGTTTTATTACTATGTAGTAGTCTATGATATTGATGTACACACAGTTTGTTTAACCATTCACCTATTACAGGACATTTTGGTTTTTTCCAGTTTTTGTCTATTACAAATAAAGTTGTTATGAACGATCAGGCATAGGTTTTTGTGTGAATATAAGTTTTCATCTCTCTGGTATATATCCTTAGGAGTAAAATTGCTGAGTTGTATGACAATTTCAACTTTAGTTTTGTAAGAAACTGCCAATTTGTTTCTCAGAGTGGCTGTACCATTTTACATTCCCACTGGCAATGTATGAGAGTTCCAGATTCTATAACAGAAATGAATCACTGATGATGAGTCAACTATAGACTCTGAGTGGGTGCTGAATACAGTAATAAGCAATCTGGGAGAAGGAAAAAACTAGAAAATTATGCAGGTAAATTAACACAGAGATTCATATGCTTTCAGAAATACTGGCAAAAACCTCTTACCTTCTTTAAACTGTATCCAGCATGGAAAATAATTGGAGGCAGCAGAATGTTGAAAAACACCTCTGGATCAAATGTTACCTAAAAGTTTAAAAAGAAAAAAGTCAAATTTTAGTTTAACACCAGCTGGTGCTATAATATTTGCTTACTATTTGAAGCCACTGACTTAAGTTTGAATATTTACAGCAAATGACATAAATGTGAAAAATCATGGACTCAGCCCAGAAGAGAAATCACAACTCCCCCTGTGGACTGGCACATTCTTCTCCCCGCAGCACTTGTGACTTACAATTTGGTGTGTTGTTTTACGACATATTAAGATATAACAGTTCAATGCAATTTTGAGAACCCACAAAAAACTTCTGGCTAATGTTTTCAATGTTTTGCTTTCAACAAGAAATAAAAATATCTTGATTTTTATCATGCTTTTAAAAAGGCTCAACTGCAATAAAAGATGCTGCCAAGATTATTAACTCCCTGGATCCTCCCACAGAATCCTTTATAGACATAATTCTAATGAATTTAAGTCTCTCTTGAGTGACCAGCCTTCTATGACACTTGACTTGGCCTAGGTCAAAGTCACCAGGGATGCTAATTGGCTTCCTGAACATCAACATAAATTCAGCAACTCTAAAGGGACTGAAATCACCTGTAGGTTTGATGCAGGGAAAGCACTTTGAAACTTTTAGATAGCAAAGTCTTATCAGATCCAGAAAAGAATTAACCATTGTATAAACATGCTAACATTTTTAAAGAATTTGTTCATGGTGGTAGATTAACTGGCTTTTATTTCAATTATTTTAAATCTTCATTCTAGTTATTAAAAGTTAGCTTTTTTCTTTAGAAATTGGAGATGTTAATCACCCTAATTAAAAGTAGAATGGTTCTTTCAAATTATGACTTATTTTATCTTCTTGCTTAATATAAAAATAGTCTGCAAAGCAGGAAATGTCAGAATGAGAAGGAGCCTTGGACAATATCTACCCAATATGAGAACACTGGGCCCAAAGAGAGTGAGACTTGCTGGAAGTCACCAAACCCAGTTATACGTGAACTAGTACAGGGTTTTCTGACACGCAGTCCAATGATCTTTGCATCTGCCAAGGTGCCTCAACATGCCTCTTTTCCCCTCAACTAGCAACAACAATCTCAGCCTTGTTTTTTTCCCCACCTTTGCTTTGTGCAATAAAGTTTTAAACAAAGAGAATTTAAATAAATATTTTTCCAAAGATAGCAAAAGTAAGCCTTATCTTCTATAATGATCTAAAAGATGGAAATGGGTTGGTATATGAAGGACTCAAGCTGCCATTCCCAAAAAGCCATTAGCATGGTGTTTACGTTGGGTATCTTTTGAAGTTACATTTAATTTCACAATGTTTATAGAAATCCCATGCTTTCTTATGAAGCACTGAGAGAAAAGACACACTAGTACTGCCATTAGGGACATAGAGAAGATGGTCATGTTTAATGCTCCAGGTCAAGAATAATTTTTCTAAAGGAATAGGGTAGATTCCAAGAACATTAATAATTTAATTTTTGGAGTACACTCTACACTCTGCCTTGGACTGTAAGCCTTCACACACATTAGCCTTGTTCCATATTAAAAGGGGCCCCCTCCAACCCAGATCTCCCAGCTCACTATACAGAAGCTTTCCTGCTGATAAGTGAATAAGGTAATGAAGATAAGGTAAGATATATCTATAAGGTAATAAAATGTATGTCAATTAATACAGATCTCTTGTTTATCCTGGAAATCATCCCACATGAGGAGATACATAATCCTTTTTCCTGTGGAGTATTTTTGCTATCCCAACATCAAATGAAAAACAATGCTTATACTCAAATTATAAGAAAATAAGACCTTCTTCTTCCCCTGAAGATTCATTAAGCCTTTGGCACCAATCACCAATGGGAGCAGACACTCAAATATTTATAGAACATGGCAAAAGAATCATGAAGAATTAAGAATTGCACTTCTGAATACTGAATAAATAAGCTAAAACTGAAATCAATCTTATTTTAAGAGCCAGGCACAGTGGCTTACGCCTGTGATCCCAGCACTTTGGGAAGCTGAGGCAGGAGGATTGCTTGAGGCCAGGAGTTTGAGACCAGCCTGGGCAACACAGTGAAACCCCATCTCTACAATTTTTTTAAAAATTAGCTGGGTGTGATGGTGCATGCCTGTAGTCTGAGTTACTCGAGAAACTGAGGCAGGAGGATCACTTCGGCCCAGGAGTTTGAGGTTGCAGTGAGCTAAGACGAAGCCACCGCAGTCCAGCTTGGGCGACAGAGTGAGACCCTGTCTCTAAAAAGTAAAAAATAAAATATCTTATTTTAAGAAAGAATCAATCTCATCCCTAAACCACAGCAAGGATAAGAGACATAGTAAAGAAGAGATGGTGGCTGGAGAAATGAGCTGAGTGGGGATGGATGTACAAACCCACCGCACAATCAGTGGCCCACATCAGCTACAGATCCTAACAAGCCAGCGGAGGTTACAAGCTGAAAGGTTCGAGTTAAGATCTGGTTCCTTCTTCTCTTCCTCATGGCCCAAAAGCTTCCTAAGAAAATGGAGAGCCAGGAATGTTATTGATATTCCAGGAGTTCGGAAAGATTTCTCTCCACAAGGTCAAGATGAGTAGGGGAGTCAACGTCCACATCAGGACAATGATCGCTGAACATCGCCCCAGCTCACCTTGCGCAGCATGTCATTCTGCTCTACGTTGTTGATCTTGCCAGGGCTGATTTCTCCTTTCAGGGTATATTCAAAGAACTTCCCACTGACATTCACTAATAAGGTGCTGAAGGCCCTGTCTTCCTGAGTGCAGCTGAGTGACTTGTCACGGCCACTGGTGGCAGGGGTACCATATCTTAGGATCACACCGACGATGAGTCCTGAAACAGAGTGGAAAAAAAACCCATCAGGCCTAAGGAAGGATAGAGAAAGTGTGGAAATAATGGGACAGTTGATTTTTAACAACTAATTAATGCAGAAGTAATCTCTGAAACCAGGTATAGGGTGTGTATTTTAGGAGCAACTGCACGGACCTTCAGATATGAAAGGGTTAAGCATCCATCTATTCCGGCCTGATTTAAGTCCCTCAGCCACCAGGAGAACAAGGCGGGACAGAACCTTTGGTGGTTATTATGGTACTCTGAGTATTTTTAATGCCTGATCATGTCTCATTTCTCAGGCTTTTGGTGGAAGAAGGTGGGATAATAAAGCAGTGAAGTTCTTTCTGCCCAGGACAGCACAAAGCAGAACTGCTGAGCTCTTTGATTTTCCCCAGCAGCATCCCTCAAGCCAGTCCCGCTGCCATCTGCCAGTACCGACCAGGCCACTGGAATTTCTAGTTACTATAAATGCAACTTGCTTCGCCATACACCAGAGGAAGGAGGGAGAAAATGAAATTCTTTTGCTTAGGTCATTTCAAGCACTGGATATCATGGAGAAGGTAATTACACCCCTTGGGAAACTAAACACTGCAGTAGAAATTTGAGCAGTCATGATTCAGGGGCTAGAGAGCTGGCTTCTTGGAGTTATGGCTATGATACAGCTAAGATAATCAGATGCAAGTCTTTAAGTCTCATTTCCTTCTCAGTAGGGCTTTCTCATTAGTGAAAAATAAAAACAGCAAAATCGTGTATAAGCATTCAATCCCATGAATGAGGAAGGCGCATTGCTCCCTTGGTCCTGGACACAAGTTAGATGTGCCCAAATAAAAGTGAGTGAAATGAGAAAAAATAACTAAATAAATAAATAAATCACAAATGACTACCGGACATTTTCTACAATTTTCTTAGGAGGAAAATTTCAGACTTCTAAATTTAGTTCTTTGCCAGCAATATTAAAAGATAAATAGGCCACGTGCTGTGGGCTCACGCCTGTAATCCCAGCACTGTGGGAGACCGAGGTGGGAGGATTGCTTGAGGCCAGGAGTTAGAGACCAGCCGCTTCTCTACCAAAAAATAGAAAAAATTAGCCAGGCATTGTGGCGTGCGCCTGTAGTCACAGCTACTCGGGAGGCTGAGGCAGGAGAATCGCTTGAGCCCAGGAGTTGGAGGTTGCAGTGAGCTGTGATGATGCCACTGCACTCTAGCCCGGGACACAGAGTGAGAACCTGTCTCAAAAAAAAAAAAAAGATAGAATAGTAAAATGCTCCTTCATCTCATTTTGCCATCAATGGAGAAAGTTGTAAGAGAAGAATAAAGAACAATGTTTACTATATTCTACATATAATGTTCTATAATGTCTCTTATCACCAAGATATATAAGAACTCATATGACATTGTTGAATAGCAAATAATATATGACATCAAGAAAAATACAGTTCTTTAACCCAAAATATGTGTCTGTATTAAATTATTATTATCCTTATTATATACCTGTATTAACAGATACTGGCAAGTTTGTTGCCTTTCATAAAAAAAAATCAAATTGTAAATTTTTAGTACAAATTAAAAATGAGGTTCTTAATAATCTCAACCTTACCAGACATGAAACAATTTAAAAATCTTTAAAGGTTTATGAGAACAACCAGACCTTTTAAAAAATGCTTGTCATTGCCAAAAAGAGATGTCTTTAGGGAGAAGTAATAAAAACTCCATAATGCAGATCGTTCTAGTTGTTCTGGTAAATGGGAAAAAGGCAAGCACTTAAGGTCCTCAGGGCCAATCTTTTGTTCAGGTCTTACTGCTGGAATCTATATTCATGTCTTCCTGTCAGATGACAAACCAGATGATGGTAGAAATGGTCAGCTGGCATTTAGTCAGCTCTGCCCTCCTCAGCCTTGGGAGGGAACCTCCCAGCTAGCAGTCTCTTTGCCATCTTGTGGTTCAGGGTTTTCTGTGCTGCTGACAGAAGTTGTGGGGCACCTACACCGAGGGAGCTGCTGGCCTCAGGTCTCTGCTCCTTGATTTTCCTGCTCCTTTTCATTACTGTCCTAGGGAAGGAGGGGCCCTGGAGACTTGTGGTCTATAATCTCAATATGTAGTCTGTCTCGCTGGTCTACCTGTTCTCCTTGACCCTGGTTGAAGCACCTTCCATCACTTCTCCCTGCACAAGAGGGTTAGAACGCTCTGATCAACACCCATAGGGTCTCTGCACAGAGCGAGGTGGGAGGTGTTGCCCTGTGTGCCGTCAGGCCTGACATCGAGGGGCACTCTACAATCCTTCCTTCTTTTTCCCATTCTCATCGTTTTGGTAATTCTGGTGGAGACTGTGCAGAAGGTCCCCAAGACGCAGATAACGTGTATAATGGTGACAGCTGCTGCATATTTACTGCCTGGCACTAGAACTCCACCACGGCCTGCAACCTTTGCTACCTGTGCACCCTTTTCTCCTCCAACAACATCGAGCTCCATAGATTCTCTATCCCCTGTACTGCCAAGGTGCTTCCTGGGGCTTATGTTTCTTTATGACCCATCTGGTGTACAAATACATCTCGCTTGGTGTCATTCCTGTGGATGAAACCACATCTGTTTCTTACATTGAACCATTTCACTGTTCCCAAACTTTCACTGAGATGACCTTCTTGTTCTGTCAGTGGGCTGCCACTCCCTCTGCCTCTGCCGGTGGTGTCAGGCTGAGTGTCTCAGCCTCACTGCTCATGGCTGCGGTCACAGTGATGGTGACTGGGTGGCAGTGGTACCTCCTCTCCCAGAATGATGGTAACAGGGCCACTGGGGCTGCTCAGAGCTCTCAGGGGCTCACGCTCCACCTCAGATGGAACTCTATCATTTCTCCTAAATCAAAACCTGCTTCATGTAACTCACTGTTTCTCAGCTTTCCTAAATAACCTCATTATCAGCAGAGCTAACAGAAAGACTGAAGTGTACTAGCACAGGGTCCTCGCAATGAATACTACTCTAATAAAAGAGGAGATTTATGTCTGCAGACAAATTCCCCAATAACAGGAAATGCTCTCAAAATCTCTCCCAGTAATCATCACCATAATATCTAGAATCATTAGGAAATGATGAATAGTGTTTTTTAAAGTTATAAACCTTTCTCTATAAAACCTTGGGCCCAATGCACCCATATTAAAGATGGAAGGGAGACTGCGAAGGTGATGCTGCTGCCCCTTGTGATTAAAATATGACAACATAAAACACCACAGCAAAGATACAAGGTTAACACCACCCTGATAGTTCTGACTAAAAATATACCAAGCCACAGGGTACACCGCTAACTCAAGGCAGAGTTTGAATAACTCCCTAAACATTTTAGATTCATATTTATTACGAACATATTTCATGGCATGATATTAAATTCACATTTAGCATTTTCCACTTGAAGAAATAATAGGATATTAGGACTGCAGAGGGGGTATTTTGGTGAGAAAATGATAAAGACTTGGAGAAAATACGAACAGCATATTTTTATCTGCTGGATCTGGAAGACATCCCCTGACAGGGAATTGTGAAGATGTCACAGCTACAAGGAATTAAAACATGCATTAGATTTTTGTAAAAGCTCAGAAAATTTAGTATTCACAAAAAACAATGGAGAGCAACAGAGGCACTGATTTGACTGGATCAACAGCACAGTGTTCCAGATCACAAAGAGAAATAATCTACTAGGTATGTGGGCCACAAAACATAGAACGTAAAATGTCAGCTGATGAAGAGAGAGATCAGGAAAGCATTTAGTTTTAAACTTTTACAGAAAGCAAATGTGGATGAAATTCCTTTGACATTTCATGTGGCTTAAAACAAGATGATGAACTCCAAAGGTGCAAAAATTGAAGACTGTTTCAACTTGTGCGTACAAAAAAAACTCACTGCACAACTGTACTAGCATACCGTACTGATGGTATACAATTGTCAACTTTTCTAATTTTTAGAAGATATAACCAAAAAGAAAAAAAACCCTCTATATAACATATATATATATATATATATAATAGTTTATGTATATGCCCATCCAAAACTTGGTAGTATGAGGAAGAAATATAATGATGTGTTTTAAAAATCCCATGGGGTCACTAGAGAAACCAGCCCCCATTAGTCTTGTTCCAGTTTCCCTTTTGTGACTGAGGTTGTTAGGAGGGCAGTTGAACAAGTGGACATAGTGAAGTGTAATTCTAGACAGCCATCCATCAGCTGCAATATTTAAATGTTCATGTCAATAAGCCTTTGTTAAGGAGGAGAGGAACAGGTGCATGGATGTGCTATTTTCCTCCAGCGAGACCTCATCTTCTCTTATATAAGCTACCGAGGTTAGATGATCACCAGATCAGTTTGGCCACTGTGGGGTTGTTCCAAGTTGTAAAGCTTCATTTGAAATTCTGAGAAAAAAAAAAAAAGCATCCCATTTCAAATCCAGTTACACAGTGTTTGAAGATAGTGATAACTCTTTCTAATTCAATGAATTAAGAAAACCCAATGGATTCCAGCAGTGACAGCTACTTCTCAGGTTTGGGGGTCATTTATATGACTTAGGTTTTGAGAATGAATGTTACAGCCCTTTTAATACCTTTTTCTACTTGTTCTGCTACTTATTACATAGCTGTGCTATTCACTGATATATTATTAATAGTTTCAAAGAAAATTCATTCAAAATATTTTTGTTCCTTGTTTTGAATATGCAGTGAAATACTCATTTTTAAAAACAATTTTATCAGGGTATAATTTACATACCATAAAATTAACCCATTTTAAGTGTACAATTCAGTGATTTTTAGGATATTCAGAGTTGTACAATCATCTTCAAAATCTGATTTTGGAACATTTCCTTTGGCATTCATTCCCTATTTCCTACTCCCATGCCCAGGCAACTACTGATCTACTTTCTATCTCTATAGATTTGCCTTGTCTGGACATTTCACATACATAGTACCATACAATATAAGGCCTTCTGTGTGTGGCTTCTTTCACTTAGTGTAATGTTTTCAAGGTTCATCCACGGTGGACACATGTATCAGTACTTGATTCCTTTTTATTGCCAAATAGTATTCCATTGTATGGATATACCATATTTTGTTTATCCATTCACTAGCTGATGAACATTTGGGTTGTTTCTTCTTTTTTGTTATTGAGAATAATAATGCTGCTATGAACATTTGCAGAGAAGTCTGTGTGAGCATATGTCTTTATTTCTCTAGCATAGATACCTAGGAGCGAAACTCCTGGGTCATATGGTAAATCTATGTTTAATATTTTAGAAACTGCCAAAATGTTTTCCATTTTAGAAACTGTGTACCATTTTATATTCCCACCAGCAACATATGAGAGTTATAGTTTGTTTATATATACAACAGTACTTATTATCTTTCGATTATATCTATTTTAGATATAATCTCAATCTAAGTGATATTTCACTATAGTTTTAATTTGTTCTTCCTTAATACCTAAAGATGCTGAGCATCTTTTTATGTGCTTATGGGACATTATATATCCTCTTTGGTGAAATGTCTATTGATTCAAATGTTTTGTTGAGTATCCATTTTCTCTTGTGTATCATTGAGTTTTCCTACAATCCATGTTCAAAATTCTTCTTCTGTCATTTTAGTGTTCTGAATTTTGTTGGTATCCATTGCTAGAGAGCTGGTGTTCCTCTTTGGAGGTGTGCTTTCTGTTTGATTCTTCATAGTACCAGAGTTCTTTCGCTGATTCCTTCCCACCTGGAGCAGCTGTTGCTTCGTACCTTTAGATTTTCATTTAGATAATGGCATGCCCATTTTAGTCTCTGAGCCAGTAGATGGTGTTTGTGGGTGAGATTCGACCACACCCTGTACGATGAGTCAGTAAATGCAGTAAAAGGGTGTGCAGAATGACCTCCCCGTCAATAGCTGCCACATGCCGGGACGAGCAATCTGCAATTTTGTTTTTCGGTCCTGTAACCAGCTCTGGTTCCTCCACAGAGGCACTCTAGTGCCTCAGGTGGTGGGTAGTGTCCCGGGACTTCCAGGTGTGCCCTTATTCTCCACCTCAGTAGGGGCAGGTGGGGGAGTGAGGCTGGGCAGGGCTGGGTTGGGTGAGCCTGCCCTCAAGCTCCACAAATGCTGTTAGCAGGGGTCAAAGATCTGTTGTTTCCTTCCGGGCAAAGCTGCCAGGGAGGGGCTGAAATGGCCCCACTCAGCCAACAAGTCTATGTGTGGAGGTGGGCCTGTCTGAGACCCACAGTCTGGCAGTCTGGAGCAGGTCTCTCTCCTTTCCACCCTCCTTTCCGATGTTTCTTTCTCCCGGGCCTCTGCTGGTAGGCAGGACCTCAAGCCAGTGGAGCTCCCTTGACTGTGATGTGAGCCGGGAGGTTCCCTGCCCAGGATCACAGCCTGAGCTGGGAGCACGGCCCTCCCATGGGGGGAGAGTTGCCCCTCGAGCACGCTGCAGCTGGGACCCACTCTGATCTGCCCCTGAAGGCACACACACCTCAGTAGACTAGTTCACAAATATCCCTTCTGTGCCCCTGGGGCAATGTGATCGATACCTGGGTGTACAGGATCTGGCCTGCAGGCCTGTCTCCCCCGGGCCCCAGAAATCAATCCCTGACCCTACCAGGGAGAAGAATGGTGGTCTCAAGTCACCCACGGGGTGCCCAAGCTGGATCAGTGTCTCTCCGTCTTTCGATCTGCCCCACTCTTCTGGAGTCACCAGGCAAGCAGCACCTGGGAGGGTTGGCGGGTAGGGAGCTCACAATCTCAGTCCGTTGCAGGGCCCCAAAAGGAAAGGTCCCATTCCCTGTGGATGCCTCCGGGTGGTGGCTAAATTGTCTCTCTCAACAGCCATAGTTAGGGGAAGGGAAGGGGAGAATGAAGCAATGTGGCGCCTGCCAATCAGCTCAGGTATGTGGGGCAGGAGGTGCCCCGAGGGAGCTGGGAGCCCAATTTCCTGTCCGCAAGAGGCTCACCGCTCGCTGGTGGCAGTTGTCTCTGGGCTGGCGTTGGCAGGTCTCTCCAGAAGCTCAGGAGCCCACCAGTAGTACGAGATGCAAGGGAGGGGAAATTTAACCCTTCCACCTACCCTTGTTGCTGGTCTCCAAGCCTCTCAGGGCTTAGTTCCTGCAGATGCCTTTCTCCTTCCAGTTCTGCTCCATGATCTCTTCCCTTGGAGTCTCCTGCAGTTTCAGGCACCCTTCCTTCCAACCCTCATCTGATCTATGTTTGCCTGCCTGTTTGTTTTTTTCACTTTAATCTAAAATATTTCCTTCTTGCAGAGACACTTTGGCTGGAGGTGTTTCTCATCTGCCATCTTGGCTCTACCCCCAATTTTTCTATATTTTTTAGAGACAAGGTCTCACTATGGTACTCAGGCTGGTCTCAAACTCCTGGCCTCAAGCGATCCTCCTGCCTTATCCTCCCAAAGTGCTAGGATTACAGGTGTGAGCCACCGTGCCTGACCAGATTTTCTTTAATAAATGCTCCCCAATTTGTCATTTGACCTTTGGTCAATTTATATAGATGCTAAATTGTTATTTTTGATAATTATTTCCAGTTTTATTGCTGTGTTTTGGAAAGAGGATTCATTGAGCTCTCTCCTAGCCATTCCATAAGTCATGCAGTGAAGCATCCACCCTTACTATGTACATGAACATGAATAAAAGAATTCCTCCGTACATATTATTTTGCTATGTTTTATACCAATCTTTTTTTACTGAAAATGTTTGCTTTTGTGTACTGTAACAAATTAATTCTAATGCATTGTTGCTTTATGCCAAATTTGCTGATGTATTTATTTTGTCTGGTAGTAACTAGGCAGCATAATGGAGAAGAATTTGGTAGATTCAGTCATAGAAGGCCTGGCTAGGTAACTTCACTTTCCATTTAGCTACAATCCAGAGCAAGGTACCTTTCCACTGCTCGTTTCTATAATTGTGCTGTTGTAAGGATATAGTGAGAACATGCATATGTCAAACCCTTTATAAATTGTCAAATGCTGCACAAATGATGCTTTTTAGAAGCCCTTGAAAAGCAGTTATTTTTTTGATCATTATCTCTTGCTGTAAAAATAGTATATAGTGGGGGATTGGGGATTAGGAAGACAAGTGATGTGTGGGTGAGAGCAAAACAGAAAAAAAATCTCTAGAAAAGAAGCTACAGAACTCCGTGTTGTTGAAGTTATCCTGTCTGGTAGAGGGACAGGATACCATTAACTTCCTTATTTGCCTCTCTAACAGCGTCTCAGGTGCCAGTAGAATGAGCATCTGTGCAGCGATTTATAATTATTAAAGAGTTTTGATTAGAGGAAAATTTTGAAAATAGGTATAATTCTCTACGTATTATAGAAATGCTAATTTTATTTTAGAAGTTTCTCCCAGGGATATACCAAAACCACATAGTAACAGTCAGTAATAAGACAATACAGCCATGTGATGTATCATCTTGTGGTACTGTAAACTGGTAAACAGGCCAAAAAGTAAACAACCTTACTGTATCAGTTTTCCCAGAATAAGTGAAAGATTTTTCTCTAATAAGAGAAGACAGGTTTCATGAAGCCAGCAACCTCACTATTAAAAATTTGCATTAAAAGAGGAAATAAGTATCTGCCACATAATGGGCTTAACCTGAAGTGAGAAACCCAAGCCACTGATTTTATTGCTCAATTTCTTTACTGCATTCAGGTCACTTAAATTCAGGTGTCCTGCTCTGTATCATTAAGAACAATTTTTCAGAATTGCCTGAGATTTAACATTGGCACGCTCACTGAGAATGAGATCTGAAGCCCACCACAAAGAGAGGCACAGATCCTACCTGCTTGTCCAAGGAAAAGCCCTCCCGCTTATGTTTCCTATACACCTAAGGTGTGTCTGTCTGTGTTCCTCACTCATTTTATCCAGATCCCACACCGCTATTAAATGTCACAGTTGGAAGGGACACTACAAGTCCAATTATCCACTACATTTATAAAACACTCTGTCCAACAGCAGGTTTCACACTACGGTATTCAGTCATCTGGGCAAACAGTTAAAGTACAGGTGCCTAGAGTCTCTCCTATAGCTTCTGATCCTGTAGGTCTGGGCTGTACATGAGGTATTTGTATTTGAAGAAGTTCCTCATCTGATTGTGATGCACACTCAGAAAGGAGTACTGGTCTCCAAGCTTCTCACCATGGGCTTATTCAACCCTTGATTAAACGCAGCCTATGAGTGGGACTACCGTCTTCAAGATCTATCCATTTCACAGCAGGATGACACTGGCTCTCTAAACAGAATCAAATTTTGTCTCCCCATAGCTTCTGCCCACTGATCTTGGGACCATTTATCATGCCTACTGAGAAGCTGTACTTTTCCAAGCTCTGGGTTCCCACCTCACCAGAATTTTCCAAATCATAATTGTATGAACAAATGCAAGTTGTACAAATAAACACTCATTCTGTGAAAAATGAATGACTGGAATGCAAGGTTTATGCACTGAAAATTACAAAATACTGCTGAGGAAAGTGAAATGATCCAAAAAAAGATGAGACATCCCATGTTCATAAACTGGAACATTCGATATAGTTAAGATGACAATTCTGCTCAAATTGTCCTATAGAATCAATGCAATTCCTGTAAAAAATTCCAGATGTTTCTGCAGAAATTGACAAGCTGAACCTAAAATGTATATGGAAATGCAAAAGTCCCATAAGATCACAAACTGCCTTGAAAAAGAATAATGAAGCTGGATGAATTTTACTTCCTGCTTTCAAAACTCACCACAAAGATAGTGTGGTAGTGGTATAAGGATGGACATATAGATTGAGGGAACAGAACTGAGAGTCCAAAAATAAACATTATGTTTATGGTTAACTGATTTCAATAAAGATAACAGTGCAATTCAACAAATGGTGCTGGGAAAATTGGATACTCATATGCACACAGATGAACTTAGACCCTGACCTCACACCATACACAAAAATTAACTCAAAATGGATAAGAGACCTAAATGTAAGAGCTATAGCTATGTAACTTTTAGAAAGTAACATGGAAAAAAAAAATCTGCCAGACCTTAATTAAGTTAGGCAAAGATTTATCAGATATGATACCAAAGGCACAAGAAATACAAGAAAAAAATTGATAATCTAGATTTCATCAAAATTTAAAACTTTTGTGCTTCAAAAGACTTTATTAAGAAAATGATGGAGGAAATATTTACAGACCATATATTTGATAAAGGACTTGCATCCATGATATAGAAATATATAACTCCATTATAAGACAATTCAATTTTAAAATGGGCAAAAGATTAGAATAGACATTTCACCAAAAAATTTATGAATGAATAAGCACATGAAAAGATGCTCAGCATTACAGATTAGAGAAATGCAAATTAAAACCATGACAAAATACCATTTCACACCCACTAGAATAACAATAATCAAATATATAGATACCAACAAATGTTGGTGAGGATAGGGCAAAACTGTAACCCTCATACATTATTGGTGTAAATGTATAACTGTGCAGCCACTTTGGAAAACAGTTTGCAGTTTATTAAAAAGGTAAAAATAAACTTAATGTACAACTCAGCAATCGCACTCCTTGGTATCTTCCCTAGAGAAATGAAAACATGTCCACACAAAGACTTGCACACAAATGTTCACAGCAGCCTTATTCATTATAGCCAAAACATGGAAACAACCTAAATGTCCATCAACTGATAAATGGATAAACAAAATGTAGTCTATCCATACAGTGGAAAAAGGAACTACTGATACATGCTACAACATGGATGACCTTCAAAGATATTATGCTAAGCACATATGCTCAGTGAAAGAAGCCAGTCGCAAAATATCACATATTGTATAATTCTATTTCTATGAAGTATGTAGGACAGGCATATCTATAGAGATGGAAAGCAGATTAGTGGTGGCCAGGGGCTAGCGCATGAGGGACCCTACTGGTATGAAGAAAATGGTCTAAAACTGGATTATAGTCATGGTTTCACAACTCAGTAATTTTACTAAAAATCATTGAATTATATACATAAAATGAGTGCATTTTATGATATGTAAATTATACGTCAATGAAGTTGTTTTAAAAAACCCAAACAAATGAAGCCAGGCACGGTGGCTCACACCTGTAAGTCCCAGCACTTTGGGAGGCAGAAGTGGGAGGATCACTTGAGGCCAGGAGTACAAGACCAGCCTAGGTAATACAGCGAGACCATGTCTCTAAAAAAAAAAAAAAAAAAAATTAGCCAGGTACAGTGGCTCATGCCCACAGTCCTAACTATTCAAGGCTGAGGTAGGAGCATCGCTTGAGCAATCCAGGAGTTCCCAGGAGTTCAAGGCTGCAGTGGGCTACAACCAGGCCATTGCATTCTAGCCTGGGAGACAGAGAGAGAACCCACCTCTTTAAAACAACAATGACAACAAAAGAAATGAAAGAATGAACCTAGAAAACACATCTATAATTCTTCCAATGCTAG